>CM063603.1:9724865-9761865 GCA_032356905.1 Salix exigua
TGGAGCACGAATTTCCGTGTGATTCCAATGTAGTTTGCTTATGTTTCCTCACGTAGTTTTTTCTCGCGCTAATATTTCAATGATTCTTAAAATCTCAATTGTGGCTCTCTCTCTGCCTCTCCTCTACTTTTCCTTCCTCGATGTAGCGAAATGGAGAGGTAGAAAACGATAAAATACAACTGCTTTTACTAGATGACGCCGACACGAAGAACAAGGGAGATGAGCACAAACACTGGGAACAAATGAGGAGCACTGCAAAAATAAAGCATGAAAATAACTGAATGACATGACCTTGTTTCTGAGGCTTGGTCGTGTACCACCGGATGCGAGCCTCGTGATCGAGACTCAACCCGCTTCTTCCTGAGCTAAAATGAACAGATCAAAGGTAGTGGCATTCGCGCGCGCCTCATTATGATCTCGCACTCAAGAAGCAATTGAAACACTCGAAACAAAGCAAAACGAAACCGCGATTTCTGCTTCATGAGTAGCAATGCAAAGTCGCATTTAATTGTGGACGTACACGAAAGAAAACAGGTTGACTAACAATCACCGGACTCCTAGATCGCCCAAAATAGAATAATGTAATGAATTGGACAGAAATAAACAAGAAGGCTTAACTGAGCAGTAATCTAAACTCTTACTCCATTTTTACGTAATAATGGCTGGAACCCTGACCACACGACAATGACATGACCCCAAAATCAATACCAGGAATCTTGGTACTGCATAAGAAACACGACTCAATATTGAGGTCGCTATCGCCCTTCTAAGTGCAAAAGCCCTTGTGTGCTCAATTTTCAATCGAAATGAACCTCATGTATACGATATATCGTAACAAGCCCTGCTTTAACCTTTCATGGGCTATCAACCCCGAGACACACATCGTAGAGCTATCAATTGATTCCGAGGTGTTTTTATATGGATTCGCTGTGGTGGTGTTTTTTGCGGCAGAAATAAATATCGAAATAACCTCTCAAGAAATCAAAATCAGATTAGGACCGACAAGTGATACTATCTGAACCCCAATAGGTGGAGCACTAATTTCCGTGTGATTCCAATGTAGTTTGCTTATGTTTCCTCACTGTAGTTTTTCTCGCGCTAATATTTCAATGATTCTTAAAATCTCAATTGTGGCTCTCTCTCTGCTCTCCTCTACTTTTCCTTCCTCGATGTAGCGAAATGGAGAGGTAGAAAACGATAAAATACAGATGCTTTTACTAGATGACGCCGACACGAAGAACAAGGGAGATGAGCACAAACACTGGGAACAAATGAGGAGCACCGCAAAAATAAAGCATGAAAATAACTGAATGACATGACCTTGTTTCTGAGGCTTGGTCGTGTACCACCGGATGCGAAGCCTCGTGATCGAGACTCAACCTCGCTTCTTCCGAGCTAAAATGAACAGATCAAAGGTAGTGGCATTCGCGACGCGCCTCATTATGATCTCGCACTCAAGAAGCAATTGAAACACCGAAACAAAGCAAAACGAAACCGCGATTTCTGCTTCATGAGTAGCAATGCAAAGTCGCATTTAATTGTGGACGTACACGAAAGAAAACAGTAGTTGATAACAATCACCGGACTCCTAGATCGCCCAAAATAGAATAACGTAATGAATTGGACAGAAATAAACAAGAAGGCTTAACTGAGCAGTAATCCAAACTCTTACTCCATTTTTACGTAATAAAGGTCGAACCCTGACCACACGACAATGACATGACCCCAAAATCAATACCAGGAATCTTGGTACTAGATAAGAAACACGACTCAATATTGAGGTCGTTATCGCCCTTCTAAGTGCAAAAGCCCTCGTGTGCTCAATTTTCAACCGAAATGAACCTCATGTATACGATATATCGTAACATGCCCCGCTTTAACCTTTCATGGGCTATCAACCCCAGACACACATCGAGAGCTATCAATTGATTCCGAGGTGTTTTTATATGGATTCACTGTGGTGGTGTTTTTATGCAGTAAATAAATATCGAAATAACCCTCAAGAAATCAAAATCGATTAGGACCGACAAGTGATACTATCTCGAACCCCAATAGGTGGAGCACGAATTTCCGTGTGATTCCAATGTAGTTTGCTTATGTTTCCTCACTGTAGTTTTTTCTCGCGCCAATATTTCAATGATTCTTAAAATCTCAATTGTGGCTTCTCTCTCTGCTCTCCTCTACTTTTCCTTCCTCGATGTAGCTGAAATGGAGAGGTAGAAAACGATAAAATACAGCTGCTTTTACTAGATGACGCCGACACGAAGAACAAGGGAGATGAGCACAAACACTGGGAACAAATGAGGAGCACCGCAAAATAAAGCATGAAAATAACTGAATGACATGACCTTGTTTCTGAGGCTTGGTCGTGTACCACCGGATGCGAGCCTCGTGGATCGAGACTCAACCCGCTTCTTCCGAGCTAAAATGAACAGATCAAAGGTAGTGGCATTCGCGCGCGCCTCATTATGATCTCGCACTCAAGAAGCAATTGAAACATCGAAACAAAGCAAAACGAAACCGCGATTTCTGCTTCATGAGTAGCAATGCAAAGTCGCATCTAATTGTGGACTGACACTGAAAGAAAACAGGTTTACTAACAATCACCGGACTCCTAGATCGCCCAAAATAGAATAACAGTAATGAATTGGACAGAAATAAACAAGAAGGCTTAACTGAGCAGAATCTAAACTCTTACTCCATTTTTACGTAATAAAGGTCGGAACCCTGACCACACGACAATGACATGACCCCAAAATCAATACCAGGAATCTTGGTACTGCATAAGAAACACGACTCAATATTGAGGTCGCTATCGCCCTTCTAAGTGCAAAAGCCCTTGTGTGCTCAATTTTCGACCGAAATGAACCTCATGTATACGATATATCGTAACATGCCCTGCTTTAACCTTTCATGGGCTATCAACCCCGAGACACACATCGTAGAGCTATCAATTGATTCCGAGGTGTTTTTATATGGATTCACTGTGGTGGTGTTTTTATGCAGTAAATAAATATCGAAATAACTCCTCAAGAAATCAAAATCGATTAGGACCGACAAGTGATACTATCTCAACCCCAATAGGTGGAGCACGAATTTCCGTGTGATTCCAATGTAGTTTGCTTATGTTTCCACTGTAGTTTTTTCTCGCGCTAATATTTCAATGATTCTTAAAATCTCAATTGTGGCTCTCTCTCTGCTCTCCTCTACTTTTCCTTCCTCGATGTAGCGAAATGGAGAGGTAGAAAACGATAAAATACAACTGCTTTTACTAGATGACGCCGACACGAAGAACAAGGGAGATGAGCACAAACACTGGAACAAATGAGGAGCACTGCAAAAATAAAGCATGAAAATAACTGAATGACATGACCTTGTTTCTGAGGCTTGGTCGTGGTACCACCGGATGCGAAGCCTCGTGATCAGGACTTCAACCCGCTTCTTCCGAGCTAAAATGAACAGATCAAAGGTAGTGGCATTCGCGCGCGCCTCATTATGATCTCGCACTCAAGAAGCAATTGAAACACCGAAACAAAGCAAAACGAAACCGCGATTTCGGTTTCGCGAGTAGCAATGCAAAGTCGCATTTAATTGTGGACGACACGTAAAGAAAACAGAGTTTATAACAATCATCGGACTCCTAGATCGCCCAAAATAGAATAACAGTAATGAATTGGACAGAAATAAACAAGAAGGCTTAACTGAGCAGTAATCTAAACTCTTACTCCATTTTTACGTAATAATGGTCGGAACCCTGACCACACGACAATGACATGACCCCAAAATCAATACCAGGAATCTTGGTACTGCATAAGAAACACGACTCAATATTGAGGTCGCTATCGCCCTTCTAAGTGCAAAAGCCCTTGTGTGCTCAATTTTCAATCGAAATGAACCTCATGTATACGATATATCGTAACAAGCCCCGCTTTAACCTTTCATGGGCTATCAACCCCGAGACACACATCGAGAGCTATCAATTGATTCCGAGGTGTTTTTATATGGATTCACTGTGGTGGTGTTTTTTATGCAGTAAATAAATATCGAAATAACCCTCAAGAAATCAAAATCGATTAGGACCGACAAGTGATACTATCTCGAACCCCAATAGGTGGAGCACTAATTTCCGTGTGATTCCAATGTAGTTTGCTTATGTTTCTCACTGTAGTTTTTTCTCGCGCTAATATTTCAATGATTCTTAAAATCTCAATTGTGGCTTTCTCTCTGCCTCTCCTCTACTTTTCCTTCCCCGATGTAGCGAAATGGAGAGGTAGAAAACGATAAAATACAGCTGCTTTTACTAGATGACGCCGACACTAAGAACAAGGGAGATGAGCACAAACACTGGAACAAATGAGGAGCACTGCAAAAATAAAGCATGAAAATAACTGAATGACATGACCTTGTTTCTGAGGCTTGGTCGTGTACCACCGGATGCGAGCCTCGTGATCGAGACTCAACCTCGCTTCTTCCGAGCTAAAATGAACAGATCAAAGGTAGTGGCATTCGCGCGCGCCTCATTATGATCTCGCACTCAAGAAGCAATTGAAACACCGAAACAAAGCAAAACGAAACCGCGATTTCTGCTTCGCGAGTAGCAATGCAAAGTCGCATTTAATTGTGGACGTACACTAAAGAAAACAGGTGTTACAACAATCACCGACTCCTAGATCGCCCAAAATAGAATAACGTAATGAATTGGACAGAAATAAACAAGAAGGCTTAACTGAGCGAATCCAAACTCTTACTCCATTTTTACGTAATAAAGGCCGAACCCTGACCACACGACAATGACATGACCCCAAAATCAATACCAGGAATCTTGGTACTGCATAAGAAACACGACTCAATATTGAGGTCGTTATCGCCCTTCTAAGTGCAAAAGCCCTTGTGTGCTCAATTTTCAATCGAAATGAACCTCATGTATACGATATATCGTAACAGCCCTGCTTTAACCTTTCATGGGCTATCAACCCCGAGACACACATCGAGAGCTATCAATTGATTCCGAGGTGTTTTTATATGGATTCACTGTGGTGGTGTTTTTATGCAGTAAATAAATATCGAAATAACCCTCAAGAAATCAAAATCGATTAGGACCGACAAGTGATACTATCTCAACCCCAATAGGTGGAGCACGAATTTCCGTGTGATTCCAATGTAGTTTGCTTATGTTTCCTCACTGTAGTTTTTCTCGCGCCAATATTTCAATGATTCTTAAAATCTCAATTGTGGTCTCTCTCTGCCTCTCCTCTACTTTTCCTTCCTCGATGTAGCGAAATGGAGAGGTAGAAAACGATAAAATACAGCTGCTTTACTAGATGACGCCGACACGAAGAACAAGGGAGATGAGCACAAACACTGGAACAAATGAGGAGCACTGCAAAAATAAAGCATGAAAATAACTGAATGACATGACCTTGTTTCTGAGGCTTGGTCGTGTACCACCGGATGCGAAGCCTCGTGGATCGAGACTCAACCCGCTTCTTCCTGAGCTAAAATGAACAGATCAAAGGTAGTGGCATTCACGCGCGCGCCTCATTATGATCTCGCACTCAAGAAGCAATTGAAACATCGAAACAAAGCAAAACGAAACCGCGATTTCTGCTTCACGAGTAGCAATGCAAAGTCGCATTTAATTGTGGACGACACTGAAAGAAAACAGGTTTACAACAATCACCGACTCCTAGATCGCCCAAAATAGAATAACTGTAATGAATTGGACAGAAATAAACAAGAAGGCTTAACTGAGCAGACTCTAAACTCTTACTCCATTTTTACGTAATGATGGTCGAACCCTGACCACACGACAATGACATGACCCCAAAATCAATACCAGGAATCTTGGTACCGGATAAGAAACACGACTCAATATTGAGGTCGTTATCGCCCTTCTAAGTGCAAAAGCCCTTGTGTGCTCAATTTTCAATCGAAATGAACCTCATGTATACGATATATCGTAACATGCCCTGCTTTAACCTTTCATGGGCTATCAACCCCGAGACACACATCGAGAGCTATCAATTGATTCCGAGGTGTTTTTATATGGATTCACTGTGGTGGTGTTTTTTATGCAGTAAATAAATATCGAAATAACCCTCAAGAAATCAAAATCGATTAGGACCGACAAGTGATACTATCTCGAACCCCAATAGGTGGAGCACGAATTTCCGTGTGATTCCAATGTAGTTTGCTTATGTTTCCTCTGTAGTTTTTTCTCGCGCCAATATTTCAATGATTCTTAAAATCTCAATTGTGGTTCTCTCCTGCCTCTCCTCTACTTTTCCTTCCCCGATGTAGCTGAAATGGAGAGGTAGAAAACGATAAAATACAGCTGCTTTTACTAGATGACGCCGACACGAAGAACAAGGGAGATGAGCACAAACACCGGGAACAAATGAGGAGCACCGCAAAAATAAAGCATGAAAATAACTGAATGACATGACCTTGTTTCTGAGGCTTGGTCGTGTACCACCGGATGCGAGCCTCGTGATCGCGACTCAACCTCGCTTCTTCCTGAGCTAAAATGAACAGATCAAAGGTAGTGGCATTCGCGCGCGCCTCATTATGATCTCGCACTCAAGAAGCAATTGAAACATCGAAACAAAGCAAAACGAAACCGCGATTTCTGCTTCATGAGTAGCAATGCAAAGTCGCATTTAATTGTGGACTGACACTAAAGAAAACAGTAGTTTACTAACAATCACCGGACTCCTAGATCGCCCAAAATAGAATAACAGTAATGAATTGACAGAAATAAACAAGAAGGCTTAACTGAGCAGTAATCTAAACTCTTACTCCATTTTTACGTAATAAAGGTCGAACCCTGACCACACGACAATGACATGACCCCAAAATCAATACCAGAATCTTGGTACCAGCATAAGAAACACGACTCAATATTGAGGTCGTTATCGCCCTTCTAAGTGCAAAAGCCCTTGTGTGCTCAATTTTCAATCGAAATGAACCTCATGTATACGATATATCGTAACATGCCCTGCTTTAACCTTTCATGGGCTATCAACCCCGAGACACACATCGAGAGCTATCAATTGATTCCGAGGTGTTTTTATATGGATTCACTGTGGTGGTGTTTTTATGGCAGTAAATAAATATCGAAATAACCCTCAAGAAATCAAAATCGATTAGGACCGACAAGTGATACTATCTCAACCCCAATAGGTGGAGCACGAATTTCCGTGTGATTCCAATGTAGTTTGCTTATGTTTCCTCACTGTAGTTTTTTCTCGCGCCAATATTTCAATGATTCTTAAAATCTCAATTGTGGTCTCTCTCTGCCTCTCCTCTACTTTTCCTTCCTCGATGTAGCGAAATGGAGAGGTAGAAAACGATAAAATACAACTGCTTTTACTAGATGACGCCGACACGAAGAACAAGGGAGATGAGCACAAACACTGGAACAAATGAGGAGCACTGCAAAAATAAAGCATGAAAATAACTGAATGACATGACCTTGTTTCGAGGCTTGGTCGTGTACCACCGGATGCGAGCCTCGTGGATCGAGACTCAACCCGCTTCTTCCGAGCTAAAATGAACAGATCAAAGGTAGTGGCATTCGCGCGCGCCTCATTATGATCTCGCACTCAAGAAGCAATTGAAACACCGAAACAAAGCAAAACGAAACCGCGATTTCTGCTTCACGAGTAGCAATGCAAAGTCGCATTTAATTGTGGACGTACACGTAAAGAAAACAGAGCTTATAACAATCACCGGACTCCTAGATCGCCCAAAATAGAATAATGTAATGAATTGGACAGAAATAAACAAGAAGGCTTAACTGAGCAGTAACCTAAACTCTTACTCCATTTTTACGTAATAAAGGCCGGAACCCGACCACACGACAATGACATGACCCCAAAATCAATACCAGGAATCTTGGTACCAGCATAAGAAACACGACTCAATATTGAGGTCGTTATCGCCCTTCTAAGTGCAAAAGCCCTTGTGTGCTCAATTTTCAATCGAAATGAACCTCATGTATACGATATATCGTAACAGCCCTGCTTTAACCTTTCATGGGCTATCAACCCCAGACACACATCGTAGAGCTATCAATTGATTCCGAGGTGTTTTTATATGGATTCACTGTGGTGGTGTTTTTTATGCAGTAAATAAATATCGAAATAACCCTCAAGAAATCAAAATCAGATTAGGACCGACAAGTGATACTATCTCAACCCCAATAGGTGGAGCACGAATTTCCGTGTGATTCCAATGTAGTTTGCTTATGTTTCCTCGCAGTAGTTTTTCTCGCGCCAATATTTCAATGATTCTTAAAATCTCAATTGTGGCTCTCTCTCTGCCTCTCCTCTACTTTTCCTTCCTCGATGTAGCTGAAATGGAGAGGTAGAAAACGATAAAATACAGCTGCTTTTACTAGATGACGCCGACATCGAAGAACAAGGGAGATGAGCACAAACACTGGGAACAAATGAGGAGCACTGCAAAAATAAAGCATGAAAATAACTGAATGACATGACCTTGTTTCTGAGGCTTGGTCGTGGTACCACCGGATGCGAGCCTCGTGATCGAGACTCAACCCGCTTCTTCCTGAGCTAAAATGAACAGATCAAAGGTAGTGGCATTCGCGCGCGCCTCATTATGATCTCGCACTCTAGAAGCAATTGAAACACCGAAACAAAGCAAAACGAAACCGCGATTTCGGTTTCATGAGTAGCAATGCAAAGTCGCATTTAATTGTGGACGACACGTAAAGAAAACAGGTTGATAACAATCACCGACTCCTAGATCGCCCAAAATAGAATAACAGTAATGAATTGGACAGAAATAAACAAGAAGGCTTAACTGAGCAGTAATCTAAACTCTTACTCCATTTTTACGTAATAAGCTGCCGAACCCTGACCACACGACAATGACATGACCCCAAAATCAATACCATGAATCTTGGTACTGCATAAGAAACACGACTCAATATTGAGGTCGCTATCGCACTTCTAAGTGCAAAAGCCCTTGTGTGCTCAATTTTCAATCGAAATGAACCTCATGTATACGATATATCGTAACAGCCCCGCTTTAACCTTTCATGGGCTATCAACCCCGAGACACACATCGAGAGCTATCAATTGATTCCGAGGTGTTTTTATATGGATTCACTGTGGTGGTGTTTTTTGTGCAGTAAATAAATA
Source organism: Salix exigua (assembly GCA_032356905.1). Classification (NCBI taxonomy): domain Eukaryota; kingdom Viridiplantae; phylum Streptophyta; class Magnoliopsida; order Malpighiales; family Salicaceae; genus Salix; species Salix exigua. The sequence goes on from CM063603.1 coordinate 9,734,033, forward strand.
TCGAAATAACCCTCAAGAAATCAAAATCAGATTAGGACCGACAAGTGATACTATCTCGAACCCCAATAGGTGGAGCACGAATTTCCGTGTGATTCCAATGTAGTTTGCTTATGTTTCCTCACTGTAGTTTTTTCTCGCGCCAATATTTCAATGATTCTTAAAATCTCAATTGTGGTTCTCTCTGCCTCCTCTACTTTTCCTTCCCGATGAGCAAATGGAGAGTAGAAAACGATAAATACAGCTTTACTAGATGACGCCACTAAGAACAAGGAGATGAGCACAAACACTGGAACAAATGAGGAGCACGCAAAATAAAGCATGAAAATAACTAATGACATGACCTTGTTTCGAGGCTTGTCGTACTACCGGATGCAGCTCGTGATCAGATCAACCCGCTTCCGAGCAAATGAACGATCAAAGGTAGTGCATCGCGCGCCTCATTATGATCTCGATCAGAAGCAATTGAAACATCAAACAGCAAAACGAACCGCGATTTGCTTCAGAGTAGCAATGCAAAGTCGATAATTGTGGACGACACTAAAGAAAACAGGATAACAATCACTGACTCTAGATCGCCAAAATAGAATAATGTAATGAATTGACGAATAAACAGAAGGCTAACGGAGCATCTAAACTCTACTCCATTTTTACGTAAGGTCGAACCCGACCACACGACAATGACATGACCCCAAAATCAATACCATGAATCTTGGTACTGCACAAGAAACACGACTCAATATTGAGGTCGCTATCGCCCTTCTAAGTGCAAAAGCCCTTGTGTGCTCAATTTTCAATCGAAATGAACCTCATGTATACGATATATCGTAACAGCCCCGCTTTAACCTTTCATGGGCTATCAACCCCGAGACACACATCGAGAGCTATCAATTGATTCCGAGGTGTTTTTATATGGATTCACTGTGGTGGTGTTTTTATGCGTAAATAAATATCGAAATAACCCTCAAGAAATCAAAATCGATTAGGACCGACAAGTGATACTATCTCGAACCCCAATAGGTGGAGCACGAATTTCGTGTGATTCCAATGCAGTTTGCTTATGTTTCCCCGCTGTAGTTTTTTCTGCGCCAATATTTCAATGATTCTTAAAATCTCAATTGTGGCTCTCTCTCTGCTCTCCTCTACTTTTCCTTCCTCGATGTAGCTAAATGGAGAGGTAGAAAACGATAAAATACAGCTGCTTTACTAGATGACGCCGACACGTAAGAACAAGGGAGATGAGCACAAACACTGGGAACAAATGAGGAGCACTGCAAAAATAAAGCATGAAAATAACTGAATGACATGACCTTGTTTCTGAGGCTTGGTCGTGTACCACCGGATGCGAGCCTCGTGATCGAGACTCAACCCGCTTCTTCCTGAGCTAAAATGAACAGATCAAAGGTAGTGGCATTCGCGACGCGCCTCATTATGATCTCGCACTCAAGAAGCAATTGAAACACCGAAACAAAGCAAAACGAAACCGCGATTTCTGGTTTCACGAGTAGCAATGCAAAGTCGCATTTAATTGTGGACTACACGTAAAGAAAACAGTAGTGTATAACAATCACTCGACTCCTAGATCGCCCAAAATAGAATAACAGTAATGAATTGGACAGAAATAAACAAGAGGGCTTAACTGAGCAGAATCCAAACTCTTACTCCATTTTTACGTAATAAAGGCCGAACCCTGACCACACGACAATGACATGACCCCAAAATCAATACCAGGAATCTTGGTACTGCATAAGAAACACGACTCAATATTGAGGTCGTTATCGCCCTTCTAAGTGCAAAAGCCCTTGTGTGCTCAATTTTCAATCGAAATGAACCTCATGTATACGATATATCGTAACAGCCCTGCTTTAACCTTTCATGGGCTATCAACCCCGAGACACACATCGAGAGCTATCAATTGATTCCGAGGTGTTTTTATATGGATTCACTGTGGTGGTGTTTTTATGCAGTAAATAAATATCGAAATAACTCCTCAAGAAATCAAAATCGATTAGGACCGACAAGTGATACTATCTCAACCCCAATAGGTGGAGCACTAATTTCCGTGTGATTCCAATGCAGTTTGCTTATGTTTCCCACTGTAGTTTTTCTCGCGCTAATATTTCAATGATTCTTAAAATCTCAATTGCGGGCTCTCTCTCTGCCTCTCCTCTACTTTTCCTTCCTCGATGTAGCGAAATGGAGAGGTAGAAAACGATAAAATACAGCTGCTTTTACTAGATGACGCCGACACGAAGAACAAGGGAGATGAGCACAAACACTGGGAACAAATGAGGAGCACTGCAAAAATAAAGCATGAAAATAACTGAATGACATGACCTTGTTTCTGAGGCTTGGTCGTGTACCACCGGATGCGAGCCTCGTGATCGCGACTTCAACCTCGCTTCTTCCGAGCTAAAATGAACAGATCAAAGGTAGTGGCATTCGCGACGCGCCTCATTATGATCTCGCACTCAAGAAGCAATTGAAACACCGAAACAAAGCAAAACGAAACCGCGATTTCGGCTTCACGAGTAGCAATGCAAAGTCGCATTTAATTGTGGACTACACTGAAAGAAAACAGGTTGATAACAATCACTCGACTCCTAGATCGCCCAAGATAGAATAACAGTAATGAATTGGACAGTAAATAAACAAGAAGGCTTAACTGAGCAGTAATCTAAACTCTTACTCCATTTTTACGTAATAATGGCCGGAACCCTGACCACACGACAATGACATGACCCCAAAATCAATACCAGAATCTTGGTACTGCATAAGAAACACGACTCAATATTGAGGTCGTTATCGCACTTCTAAGTGCAAAAGCCCTTGTGTGCTCAATTTTCAATCGAAATGAACCTCATGTATACGATATATCGTAACATGCCCCGCTTTAACCTTTCATGGGCTATCAACCCCGAGACACACATCGTAGAGCTATCAATTGATTCCGAGGTGTTTTTATATGGATTCACTGTGGTGGTGTTTTTTATGCAGTAAATAAATATCGAAATAACCCTCAAGAAATCAAAATCGATTAGGACCGACAAGTGATACTATCTCAACCCCAATAGGTGGAGCACTAATTTCCGTGTGATTCCAATGTAGTTTGCTTATGTTTCCTCATGTAGTTTTTTCTCGCGCTAATATTTCAATGATTCTTAAAATCTCAATTGTGGTTTTCTCCTGCTCTCCTCTACTTTTCCTTCCTCGATGTAGCTAAATGGAGAGGAGAAGCTGACAACAACCATCGGACTCCTAGATCGCCCAAAATAGAATAATGTAATGAATTGGACAGTAAATAAACAAGAGGGCTTAACTGAGCAGACTCCAAACTCTTACTCCATTTTTACGTAATAGCTGCCGAACCCTGACCACACGACAAATGACATGACCCCAAAATCAATACCGTGAATCTTGGTACTAGCATAAGAAACACGACTCAATATTGAGGTCGTTATCGCCCTTCTAAGTGCAAAAGCCCTCGTGTGCTCAATTTTCAACCGAAATGAACCTCATGTATACGATATATCGTAACAGCCCTGCTTTAACCTTTCATGGGCTATCAACCCCGAGACACACATCGAGAGCTATCAATTGATTCCGAGGTGTTTTTATATGGATTCACTGTGGTGGTGTTTTTTATGCAGTAAATAAATATCGAAATAACCCTCATGAAATCAAAATCGATTAGGACCGAAAAGTGATACTATCTCGAACCCCAATAGGTGGAGCACGAATTTCCGTGTGATTCCAATGCAGCTTTGCTTATGTTTCCTCATGTAGTTTTTTCTCGCGCCAATATTTCAATGATTCTTAAAATCTCAATTGTGGTCTCTCTCTGCCTCTCCTCTACTTTTCCTTCCCCGATGTAGCGAAATGGAGAGGTAGAAAACGATAAAATACAGCTGCTTTTACTAGATGACGCCGACACGAAGAACAAGGGAGATAAGCACAAACAATGGGAACAAATGAGGAGCACTGCAAAAATAAAGCATGAAAATAACTGAATGACATGACCTTGTTTCTGAGGCTTGGTCGTGTACCACCGGATGCGAAGCCTCGTGATCGAGACTCAACCCGCTTCTTCCTGAGCTAAAATGAACAGATCAAAGGTAGTGGCATTCGCGACGCGCCTCATTATGATCTCGCACTCAAGAAGCAATTGAAACACCGAAACAAAGCAAAACGAAACCGCGATTTCTGGCTTCGCGAGTAGCAATGCAAAGTCGCATTTAATTGTGGACTGACACGTAAAGAAAACAGAGCTTATAACAATCACCGGACTCCTAGATCGCCCAAAATAGAATAACTGTAATGAATTGGACAGTAAATAAACAAGAAGGCTGAACTGAGCAGACTCTAAACTCTTACTCCATTTTTACGTAATAATGGTCGAACCCGACCACACCGACAATGACATGACCCCAAAATCAATACCGTGAATCTTGGTACTAGACAAGAAACACGACTCAATATTGAGGTCGTTATCGCATTTCTAAGTGCAAAAGCCCTTGTGTGCTCAATTTTCAATCGAAATGAACCTCATGTATACGATATATCGTAACATGCCCTGCTTTAACCTTTCATGGGCTATCAACCCCGAGACACACATCGTAGAGCTATCAATTGATTCCGAGGTGTTTTTATATGGATTCACTGTGGTGGTGTTTTTATGCAGTAAATAAATATCGAAATAACCCTCAAGAAATCAAAATCGATGAGGACCGACAAGTGATACTATCTCAACCCCAATAGGTGGAGCACTAATTTCCGTGTGATTCCAATGTAGTTTGCTTATGTTTCCTCATGTAGTTTTTCTCACGCCAATATTTCAATGATTCTTAAAATCTCAATTGTGGCTCTTCTCTGCCTCTCCTCTACTTTTCCTTCCTCGATGTAGCTAAATGGAGAGGAGAAGCTGACAACAACTATCGGACTCCTAGATCGCCCAAAATAGAATAACAGTAATGAATTGACAGAAATAAACAAGAGGGCTTAACTGAGCAGACTCTAAACTCTTACTCCATTTTTACGTAATAGATGTCGAACCCTGACCACACGACAATGACATGACCCCAAAATCAATACCATGAATCTTGGTACTGCATAAGAAACACGACTCAATATTGAGGTCGTTATCGCACTTCTAAGTGCAAAAGCCCTTGTGTGCTCAATTTTCAACCGAAATGAACCTCATGTATACGATATATCGTAACAGCCCTGCTTTAACCTTTCATGGGCTATCAACCCCGAGACACATCGTAGAGCTATCAATTGATTCCGAGGTGTTTTTATATGGATTCACTGTGGTGGTGTTTTTTATGCAGTAAATAAATATCGAAATAACCCTCAAGAAATCAAAATCGATGAGGACCGACAAGTGATACTATCTCGAACCCCAATAGGTGGAGCACTAACTTCCGTGTGATTCCAATGCAGCTTTGCTTATGTTTCCTCACTGTAGTTTTTCTCGCGCCAATATTTCAATGATTCTTAAAATCTCAATTGTGGTTTCTCTCTGCTCTCCTCTACTTTTCCTTCCTCGATGTAGCGAAATGGAGAGGTAGAAAACGATAAAATACAGCTGCTTTTACTAGATGACGCCGACACGAAGAACAAGGGAGATGAGCACAAACACTGGAACAAATGAGGAGCACCGCAAAATAAAGCATGAAAATAACTAAGGACATGACCTTGTTTCTGAGGCTTGGTCGTGTACCACCGGATGCGAGCCTCGTGGATCGCGACTCAACCCGCTTCTTCCGAGCTAAATGAACAGATCAAAGGTAGTGGCATTCACGGCGCGCCTCATTATGATCTCGCACTCAAGAAGCAATTGAAACATCGAAACAAAGCAAAACGAAACCGCGATTTCTGCTCACGAGTAGCAATGCAAAGTCGCATTTAATTGTGGACTGACACGTAAAGAAAACAGGTTGATAACAATCATCGGACTCCTAGATCGCCCAAAATAGAATAACAGTAATGAATTGGACAGAAATAAACAAGAGGGCTTAACGGAGCAGTAATCCAAACTCTTACTCCATTTTTACGTAATAATGGTCGAACCCTGACCACACGACAATGACATGACCCCAAAATCAATACCGTGAATCTTGGTACTGCATAAGAAACACGACTCAATATTGAGGTCGTTATCGCACTTCTAAGTGCAAAAGCCCTTGTGTGCTCAATTTTCAACCTAAATGAACCTCATGTATACGATATATCGTAACAGCCCTGCTTTAACCTTTCATGGGCTATCAACCCCGAGACACATCGTAGAGCTATCAATTGATTCCGAGGTGTTTTTATATGGATTCACTGTGGTGGTGTTTTTTATGCAGTAAATAAATATCGAAATAACCCTCAAGAAATCAAAATCGATGAGGACCGACAAGTGATACTATCTCGAACCCCAATAGGTGGAGCACGAACTTCCGTGTGATTCCAATGCAGCTTGCTTATGTTTCCCACGTAGTTTTTTCTGCGCCAATATTTCAATGATTCTTAAAATCTCAATTCGTGGCTCTCTCTCTGCTCTCCTCTACTTTTCCTTCCTCGATGTAGCTGAAATGGAGAGGTAGAAAACGATAAAATACAGCTGCTTTTACTAGATGACGCCGACACGAAGAACAAGGGAGATGAGCACAAACACTGGGAACAAATGAGGAGCACTGCAAAAATAAAGCATGAAAATAACTGAAGGACATGACCTTGTTTCGGAGGCTTGGTCGTGTACCACCGGATGCGAGCCTCGTGATCAGTACTCCACCTGCTTAAAATGAACAGATCAAAGGTAGTGGCATTCACGCGCGCCTCATTATGATCTCGCACTCAAGAAGCAATTGAAACATCGAAACAAAGCAAAACGAAACCGCGATTTCTGGCTTCATGAGTAGCAATGCAAAGTCGCATTTAATTGTGGACTGACACGTAAAGAAAACAGTGTTTACTAACAATCATCGGACTCCTAGATCGCCCAAAATAGAATAACGTAATGAATTAGACAGAAATAAACAAGAGGGCTTAACTGAGCAGAATCTAAACTCTTACTCCATTTTTACGTAATAAGGTCGAACCCGACCACACGACAATGACATGACCCCAAAATCAATACCAGAATCTTGGTACTGCATAAGAAACACGACTCAATATTGAGGTCGTTATCGCATTTCTAAGTGCAAAAGCCCTTGTGTGCTCAATTTTCAATCGAAATGAACCTCATGTATACGATATATCGTAACAGCCCTGCTTTAACCTTTCATGGGCTATCAACCCCGAGACACACATCGTAGAGCTATCAATTGATTCCGAGGTGTTTTTATATGGATTCGCTGGTGGTGTTTTTTATGCAGTAAATAAATATCGAAATAACCCTCAAGAAATCAAAATCGATGAGGACCGACAAGTGATACTATCTCAACCCCAATAGGTGGAGCACGAATTTCCGTGTGATTCCAATGTAGTTTGCTTATGTTTCCTCACTGTAGTTTTTTCTCGCGCCAATATTTCAATGATTCTTAAAATCTCAATTCGTGGTTCTCTCCTGCCTCTCCTCTACTTTTCCTTCCTCGATGTAGCGTAAATGGAGAGGAGAAGCGACAACAACTACTCGACTCCTAGATCGCCCAAAATAGAATAACAGTAATGAATTGGACAGAAATAAACAAGAGGGCTTAACTGAGCAGACTCTAAACTCTTACTCCATTTTTACGTAATAGATGTCGAACCCGACTCACACGACAATGACATGACCCCAAAATCAATACCAGAATCTTGGTACTGCGATAAGAAACACGACTCAATATTGAGGTCGTTATCGCATTTCTAAGTGCAAAAGCCCTTGTGTGCTCAATTTTCAATCGAAATGAACCTCATGTATACGATATATCGTAATGCACTCGCTTTTAACCTTTCATGAGCTATCAACCCCGAGACACACATCGAGAGCTATCAATTGATTCCGAGGTGTTTTTATATGGATTCACTGTGGTGGTGTTTTTTATGCAGTAAATAAATATCGAAATAACCCTCAAGAAATCAAAATCGATGAGGACCGACAAGTGATACTATCTCGAACCCCAATAGGTGGAGCACTAATTTCCGTGTGATTCCAATGCAGCTTTGCTTATGTTTCCTCACTGTAGTTTTTCTCGCGCCAATATTTCAATGATTCTTAAAATCTCAATTCGTGGCTCTCTCTCTGCTCTCCTCTACTTTACCTTCCTCGATGTAGCGTAAATGGAGAGGTAGAAAACGATAAAATACAGCTGCTTTTACTAGATGACGCCGACACGAAGAACAAGGGAGATGAGCACAAACACCGGGAACAAATGAGGAGCACTCGCAAAAATAAAGCATGAAAATAACTAAGGACATGACCTTGTTTCTGAGGCTTGGTCGTGTACCACCGGATGCGAGCCTCGTGGATCGAGACTCAACGTGCTTTCTTCCTGAGCTAAAATGAACAGATCAAAGGTAGTGGCATTCGCGACGCGCCTCATTATGATCTCGCACTCAAGAAGCAATTGAAACACCGAAACAAAGCAAAACGAAACCGCGATTTCTGCTTCACGAGTAGCAATGCAAAGTCGCATTTAATTGTGGACGTACACTAAAGAAAACAGAGCTTACTAACAATCATCGACTCCTAGATCGCCCAAAATAGAATAACAGTAATGAATTGGACAGTAAATAAACAAGAGGGCTTAACGGAGCAGAATCTAAACTCTTACTCCATTTTTACGTAATAGCTGTCGAACCCGACCACACGACAATGACATGACCCCAAAATCAATACCAGGAATCTTGGTACTGCATAAGAAACACGACTCAATATTGAGGTCGTTATCGCACTTCTAAGTGCAAAAGCCCTTGTGTGCTCAATTTTCAATCGAAATGAACCTCATGTATACGATATATCGTAACAGTGCCCTGCTTTAACCTTTCATGGGCTATCAACCCCGAGACACACATCGTAGAGCTATCAATTGATTCCGAGGTGTTTTTATATGGATTCACTGTGGTGGTCTTTTTTGCAGAGAAATAAATATCGAAATAACCCTCAAGAAATCAAAATCGATGAGGACCGACAAGTGATACTATCTCGAACCCCAATAGGTGGAGCACTAATTTCCGTGTGATTCCAATGCAGCTTGCTTATGTTTCTCACGTAGTTTTTTCTCGCGCCAATATTTCAATGATTCTTAAAATCTCAATTCGTGGCTTCTCTCTGCCTCTCCTCTACTTTTCCTTCCCCGATGTAGCTGAAATGGAGAGGTAGAAAACGATAAAATACAATGCTTTTACTAGATGACGCCACACGTAAGAACAAGGGAGATGAGCACAAACACTGGAACAAATAAGGAGCACCGCAAAAAAAGCATGAAAATAACTAAGGACATGACCTTGTTTCTGAGGTTTGGTCGTGTACCACCGGATGCGAGCCTCGTGGATCGCGACTCAACCCGCTTCTCGGTTCTTCCTGAGCTAAAATGAACAGATCGTAGGTAGTGGCATTCGCGGCGCGCCTCATTATGATCTCGCACTCAAGAAGCAATTGAAACACCGAAACAAAGCAAAACGAAACCGCGATTTCAGCTCATGAGTAGCAATGCAAAGTCGCATTTAATTGTGGACGTACACGTAAAGAAAACAGAAGCTGACAACAATCATCGGACTCCTAGATCGCCCAAAATAGAATAACATAATGAATTGGACAGAAATAAACAAGAAGGCTTAACGGAGCAGAATCTAAACTCTTACTCCATTTTTACGTAATAGATGTCGAACCCTGACCACACGACAATGACATGACCCCAAAATCAATACCAAGAATCTTGGTACTGCATAAGAAACATGACTCAATATTGAGGTCGTTATCGCACTTCTAAGTGCAAAAGCCCTTGTGTGCTCAATTTTCAACCGAAATGAACCTCATGTATACGATATATCGTAACAGCCCTGCTTTAACCTTTCATGGGCTATCTACCCCGAGACACACATCGTAAAGCTATCAATTGATTCCAAGGTATTTTTATATGGATTCACTGTGGTGGTGTTTTTATGCAGTAAATAAATATCGAAATAACCCTCAAGAAATCAAAATCGATGAGCACCGACACGTGATACTATCTGAACCCCAATAGGTGGAGTACGAATTTCCAAGTGATTCCAATGTAGTTTGCTTATGTTTCTCCACTGTAGTTTTTTCGGCGCCAATATTTGAATGATTCTTAAAATCTCAACTCGTGGCTCGCTCTCTCTCTTCTTTTCTTTTCCTTCCCCTAATATAGTAAAATGGAGAGACAGAAAACAATGAAATACAACGTTTTTTACTAGATGACGCTGACACGAAGAACAAGGGAGATGAGCACAAACACTGGGAACAAATAAGGAACACTGCAAAAATAAAACATGAAAATAACGGAATGACATGACCTTGTTTCGGAGGCTTGGTCGTGTACCACCGGATGTGAGCCTCGTGATCGCGACTCAACCCGCTTTCGGTTCTTCCGAGCTAAAATGAACAGATCAGAGGTAGTGGCATTCGCGCGCGCCTAATTATGATCTCGCACTCAAGAAGCAATTGAAATACTGAAAACAAAGCAAAACGAAACCGCGATTTCTGCTTCATGAGTAGCAATGCAAAGTCGCATTTAATTGTGGACGACACGTAAAGAAAACGAAGTTGACAACAATCATCGACTCCTAGATCGCCCAAAATAGAATAACATAATGAATTGGACAGAAATAAACAAGTAAGGCTTAACTGAGCAGTAATCTAAACTCTTACTCCATTTTTACGTAATAAGCTGTCGAACCCTGACAACACGACAATGACATGACCCCAAAGTCAATACCAGGAATCTTGGTACTGGATAAGAAACACGACTCAATATTGAGGTCGTTATCGCCCTTCTAAGTGCAAAAGCCCTTGTGTGCTCAATTTTCAACCGAAATGAACCTCATGTATACGATATATCGTAACATGCCCTGCTTTTAACCTTTCATGGGCTATCAACCCCAAGACACACATCGTAGAGCTATCAATTGATTCCGAGGTGTTTTTATATGGATTAGGACCGACTAAGTGATACTATCTCGAACCCCAATAGGTGGAGCACGAATTTCCGTGTGATTCCAATGTAGTTTGCTTATGTTTCCCACTGTAGTTTTTCTCGCGCCAATATTTCAATGATTCTTAAAATCTCAATTGTGGCTCTCTCTGCCTCTCCTCTACTTTTCCTTCCCCGATGTAGTGAAATGGAGAGCTAGAAAACGATAAAATACAGCTGCTTTTACTAGATGACGCCGACACTAAGAACAAGGGAGATGCGCACAAACACCGGGAACAAATGAGGAGCACTGCAAAAATAAAGCATGAAAATAACTGAATGACATGACCTTGTTTCGAGGCTTGGTCGTGTACCACCGGATGCGAAGCCTCGTGATCAGCGACTCAACCTCGCTTCTTCCTGAGCTAAAATGAACAGATCAAAGGTAGTGGCATTCGCGCGCGCTCTCATTATGATCTCGACTCAAGAAGCAATTGAAACACTCGAAAACAAGCAAAACGAAACCGCGATTTCGGTTTCGCGAGTAGCAATGCAAAGTCGCATCTAATTGTGGACGACACGAAAGAAAACAGTAGTTTACAACAATCACTGGACTCCTAGATCGCCCAAAATAGAATAACAGTAATGAATTGGACAGAAATAAACAAGAAGGCTTAACGGAGCAGAATCTAAACTCTTACTCCATTTTTACGTAACAGTGCTGGAACCCGGACCACACGACAATGACATGACCCCAAAATCAATACCAGGAATCTTGGTACCAGACAAGAAACACGACTCAATATTGAGGTCGTTATCGCCCTTCTAAGTGCAAAAGCCCTTGTGTGCTCAATTTTCAATCGAAATGAACCTCATGTATACGATATATCGTAACAGGCCCCGCTTTTAACCTTTCATGGGCTATCAACCCCGAGACACACATTGTAAGCTATCAATTGATTCCGAGGTGTTTTTATATGGATTCGCTGTGGTGGTCTTTTTATGCAGTAAATAAATATCGAAATAACCCTCAAGAAATCAAAATCAGATTAGGACCGACAAGTGATACTATCTCGAACCCCAATAGGTGGAGCACGAATTTCCGTGTGATTCCAATGTAGTTTGCTTATGTTTCCTCACTGTAGTTTTTTCTCGCGCCAATATTTCAATGATTCTTAAAATCTCAATTGTGGCTCTCTCTGCTCTCTCCTCTACTTTTCCTTCCCCTGATGTAGTGAAATGGAGAGATAAAATACAGCGGCTTTTACTAGATGACGCCGACACGAAGAACAAGGGAGATGAGCACAAACACTGGGAACAAATCAGGAGCACTGCAAAAATAAATCATGAAAATAACGGAATGACATGACCTTGTTTCGGAGGCTTGGTCGTGTACCACCGGATGCGAGCCTCGTGATCAGTACTCCACCTGCTTTCTTCGGGTTCTTCCGGAGCTAAAATGAACAGATCAAAGGTAGTGGCATTCGCGGCGCCTCATTATGATCTCGCACTCAAGAAGCAATTGAAACACCGAAACAAAGCAAAACGAAACCGCGATTTCGGCTTCGCGAGTAGCAATGCAAAGTCGCATTTAATTGTGGACGACACGTAAAGAAAACAGGTTATAACAATCACCGGACTCCTAGATCGCCCAAAATAGAATAACAGTAATGAATTGGACAGAAATAAACAAGAAGGCTTAACTGAGCAGAATCTAAACTCTTACTCCATTTTTACGTAATGATGGTCGAACCCTGACCACACGACAATGACATGACCCCAAAGTCAATACCATGAATCTTGGTACTGCATAAGAAACACGACTCAATATTGAGGTCGTTATCGCCCTTCTAAGTGCAAAAGCCCTTGTGTGCTCAATTTTCAATCGAAATGAACCTCATGTATACGATATATCGTAACAGCCCTGCTTTTAACCTTTCATGGGCTATCAACCCCGAGACACACATCGTAGAGCTATCAATTGATTCCGAGGTGTTTTTATATGGATTAGGACCGATAAGTGATACTATCTCGAACTCCCAATAGGTGGAGCACTGAATTTCCAGTGTGATTCCAATGTAGTTTGCTTATGTTTCCTCTGTAGTTTTTTCTCGCGCCAATATTTCAATGATTCTTAAAATCTCAATTGTGGTCTCTCTCTGCCTCTCCTCTACTTTTCCTTCCTCGATGTAGTGAAATGGAGAGCTAGAAAACGATAAAATACAGCTGCTTTTACTAGATGACGCTGACACGAAGAACAAGGCAGATGAGCACAAACACTGGGAACAAATAAGGAGCACTGCAAAAATAAAGCATGAAAATAACGGAATGACATGACCTTGTTTCGGAGGCTTGGTCGTGTACCACCGGATGCGAGCCTCGTGATCAGCGACTCAACCCGCTTCTTCCGAGCTAAAATGAACAGATCAAAGGTAGTGGCATTCGCGGCGCGCCTCATTATGATCTCGCACTCAAGAAGCAATTGAAACACTCGAAACAAAGCAAAACGAAACCGCGATTTCGGTTTCACGAGTAGCAATGCAAAGTCGCATCTAATTGTGGACGACACGTAAAGAAAACAGAAGCTGACAACAATCACCGACTCCTAGATCGCCCAAAATAGAATAACATAATGAATTGGACAGAAATAAACAAGAAGGCTGAACTGAGCAGAATCTAAACTCTTACTCCATTTTTACGTAATACAGGCCGGAACCCTGACCACACGACAATGACATGACCCCAAAGTCAATACCAGAATCTTGGTACCAGACAAGAAACAGGACTCAGTATTGAGGTCGTTATCGTACTTCTAAGTGCAAAAGCCCTTGTGTGCTCAATTTTCAATCGAAATGAACCTCATGTATACGATATATCGTAACAGGCCCTGCTTTTAACCTTTCATGGGCTATCAACCCCGAGACACACATCGTAGAGCTATCAATTGATTCCGAGGTGTTTTTATATGGATTAGGACCGACAAGTGATACTATCTCGAACTCCCAATAGGTGGAGCACGTAATTTCCAGTGTGATTCCAATGTAGTTTGCTTATGTTTCCCGCTGTAGTTTTTTCTCGCGCCAATATTTCAATGATTCTTAAAATCTCAATTGTGGCTCTCTCTCTGCCTCTCCTCTACTTTTCCTTCCTCGATGTAGTGAAATGGAGAGCTAGAAAACGATAAAATACAGCTGCTTTTACTAGATGACGCCGACACGAAGAACAAGGGAGATGCGCACAAACACTGGGAACAAATGAGGAGCACCGCAAAAATAAAGCATGAAAATAACTAATGACATGACCTTGTTTCTGAGGCTTGGTCGTGTACCACCGGATGCGAGCCTCGTGATCGCGACTCAACCCGCTTCTTCCTGAGCTAAAATGAACAGATCAAAGGTAGTGGCATTCGCGCGCGCTCTCATTATGATCTCGCACTCAAGAAGCAATTGAAACACCGAAACAAAGCAAAACGAAACCGCGATTTCGGCTTCACGAGTAGCAATGCAAAGTCGCATTTAATTGTGGACTACACGAAAGAAAACAGAAGCTGATAACAATCACTCGACTCCTAGATCGCCCAAAATAGAATAACAGTAATGAATTGGACAGAAATAAACAAGAAGGCTTAACTGAGCAGTAATCTAAACTCTTACTCCATTTTTACGTAATAAAGGCTCGAACCCTGACCACACGACAATGACATGACCCCAAAGTCAATACCAGAATCTTGGTACTGCATAAGAAACACGACTCAATATTGAGGTCGTTATCGCCCTTCTAAGTGCAAAAGCCCTTGTGTGCTCAATTTTCAATCGAAATGAACCTCATGTATACGATATATCATAACAAGCCCCGTTTTAACCTTTCATGGGCTATCAACCCCGAGACACACATCGTAAAGCTATCAATTGATTCCGAGGTGTTTTTATATGGATTCGCTGTGGTGGTCTTTTTATGGCAGTAAATAAATATCGAAATAACTCCTCAAGAAATCAAAATCAGATTAGGACCGACAAGTGATACTATCTCGAACCCCAATAGGTGGAGCACGAATTTCCGTGTGATTCCAATGTAGTTTGCTTATGTTTCCTCACTGTAGTTTTTCTCGCGCCAATATTTCAATGATTCTTAAAATCTCAATTGTGGCTCTCTCTCTGCCTCTCCTCTACTTTTCCTTCCTCGATGTAGTGAAATGGAGAGCTAGAAAACGATAAAATACAACTGCTTTTACTAGATGACGCCGACACGAAGAACAAGGGAGATGAGCACAAACACTGGGAACAAATCAGGAGCACTGCAAAAATAAATCATGAAAATAACGGAATGACATGACCTTGTTTCGGAGGCTTGGTCGTGTACCACCGGATGCGAGCCTCGTGATCAGTACTCCACCTGCTTTCTTCGGGTTCTTCCGGAGCTAAAATGAACAGATCAAAGGTAGTGGCATTCGCGGCGCGCTCTAATTATGATCTCAGACTCAAGAAGCAATTGAAACACTGAAAACAAAGCAAAACAAAACCGCGATGTCGGTTTCGCGAGTAGCAATGCAAAGTCGCATTTAATTGTGGACGACACGTAAAGAAAACAGGTTTACAACAATTACTGGACTCCTAGATCGCCCAAAATAGAATAACAGAATGAATTGGACAGAAATAAACAGTAAGGCGAACGGAGCAGAATCTAAACTCTTACTCCATTTTTACGTAATGATGGCCGGAACCCTGACCACACGACAATGACATGACCCCAACATCAATACCAAGAATCTTGGTACCAGCATAAGAAACAGGACTCAGTATTGAGGTCGTTATCGTACTTCTAAGTGCAAAAGCCCTTGTGTGCTCAATTTTCGACCGAAATGAACCTCATGTATACGATATATCAGAACAAGCCCCGTTTTAACCTTTCCTGGGCTATCAACCCCGAGACACACATCGTAAAGCTATCAATTGATTCCGAGGTGTTTTTATATGGATTAGGACCGACAAGTGATACTATCTCGAACTCCCAATAGGTGGAGCACTGAATTTCCGTGTGATTCCAATGTAGTTTGCTTATGTTTCCTCACTGTAGTTTTTTCTCGCGCCAATATTTCAATGATTCTTAAAATCTCAATTGTGGCTCTCTGTGTCTCTCCTCTACTTTTCCTTCCCCTGATGTAGTGAAATGGAGAGATAGAAAACGATAAAATACAACGGCTTTTACTAGATGACGCCGACACGAAGAACAAGGGAGATGAGCACAAACACTGGGAACAAATCAGGAGCACTGCAAAAATAAAGCATGAAAATAACGGAATGACATGACCTTGTTTCGGAGGCTTGGTCGTGTACCACCGGATGCGAGCCTCGTGATCAGTACTCCACCTGCTTAAAATGAACAGATCAAAGGTAGTGGCATTCGCGGCGCGCTCTAATTATGATCTCAGACTCAAGAAGCAATTGAAACACTGAAAATAAAGCAAAACAAAACCGCGATGTCGGTTTCGCGAGTAGCAATGCAAAGTCGCATTTAATTGTGGACTACACTAAAGAAAACAGAGCTGATAACAATCATCGGACTCCTAGATCGCCCAAAATAGAATAACAGTAATGAATTGGACAGAAATAAACAAGTAGGGCTTAACGGAGCAGAATCTAAACTCTTACTCCATTTTTACGTAACAGTGCTGGAACCCTGACCACACGACAATGACATGACCCCAAAGTCAATACCAGGAATCTTGGTACTGCATAAGAAACACGACTCAATATTGAGGTCGTTATCGCCCTTCTAAGTGCAAAAGCCCTTGTGTGCTCAATTTTCAATCTAAATGAACCTCATGTATACGATATATCGTAACAGCCCTGCTTTAACCTTTCATGGGCTATCAACCCCGAGACACACATCGTAGAGCTATCAATTGATTCCGAGGTGTTTTTATATGGATTCGCTGTGGTGGTGTTTTTATGCGGTAAATAAATATCGAAATAACCCTCAAGAAATCAAAATCAGATGAGGACCGACAAGTGATACTATCTCGAACCCCAATAGGTGGAGCACGAATTTCCAGTGTGATTCCAATGTAGTTTGCTTATGTTTCCTCACTGTAGTTTTTCTCGCGCCAATATTTCAATGATTCTTAAAATCTCAATTGTGGCTTCTCTCTGCTCTCCTCTACTTTTCCTTCCTCGATGTAGCGAAATGGAGAGCTAGAAAACGATAAAATACAGCTGCTTTTACTAGATGACGCCGACACGAAGAACAAGGGAGATGCGCACAAACACCGGGAACAAATGAGGAGCACTGCAAAAATAAAGCATGAAAATAACGTAATGACATGACCTTGTTTCGAGGCTTGGTCGTGTACCACCGGATGCGAGCCTCGTGGATCAGCACTCAACCTCGCTTCTTCCTGAGCTAAAATGAACAGATCAAAGGTAGTGGCATTCGCGCGCGCTCTCATTATGATCTCGCACTCAAGAAGCAATTGAAACACCGAAACAAAGCAAAACGAAACCGCGATTTCGGCTTCATGAGTAGCAATGCAAAGTCGCATTTAATTGTGGACGACACGAAAGAAAACAGGTTTACAACAATCACCGGACTCCTAGATCGCCCAAAATAGAATAACAGTAATGAATTGGATAGAAATAAACAAGAAGGCTTAACTGAGCAGAATCTAAACTCTTACTCCATTTTTACGTAATAGCTGTCGAACCCTGACCACACGACAATGACATGACCCCAAAGTCAATACCAGGAATCTTGGTACTGCACAAGAAACACGACTCAATATTGAGGTCGCTATCGCCCTTCTAAGTGCAAAAGCCCTTGTGTGCTCAATTTTCAATCGAAATGAACCTCATGTATACGATATATCGTAACAGCCCTGCTTTTAACCTTTCATGGGCTATCAACCCCGAGACACACATCGTAGAGCTATCAATTGATTCCGAGGTGTTTTTATATGGATTAGGACCGACAAGTGATACTATCTCGAACCCCAATAGGTGGAGCACGAATTTCCGTGTGATTCCAATGTAGTTTGCTTATGTTTCCGCTGTAGTTTTTTCTCGCGCCAATATTTCAATGATTCTTAAAATCTCAATTGCGTGGCTCTCTCCTGCTCTCCTCTACTTTTCCTTCCCCGATGTAGTGAAATGGAGAGCTAGAAAACGATAAAATACAGCTGCTTTTACTAGATGACGCCTACATCTAAGAACAAGGGAGATGCGCACAAACACTGGGAACAAATGAGGAGCACTGCAAAAATAAAGCATGAAAATAACTGAATGACATGACCTTGTTTCTGAGGCTTGGTCGTGTACCACCGGATGCGAGCCTCGTGATCGAGACTCAACCCGCTTCTTCCTGAGCTAAAATGAACAGATCAAAGGTAGTGGCATTCGCGCGCGCTCTCATTATGATCTCGCACTCAAGAAGCAATTGAAACACTCGAAACAAAGCAAAACGAAACCGCGATTTCGGTTTCGCGAGTAGCAATGCAAAGTCGCATTTAATTGTGGACGACACGAAAGAAAACAGAGCTTACAACAATCACCGGACTCCTAGATCGCCCAAAATAGAATAACAGTAATGAATTGGACAGAAATAAACAAGAAGGCTTAACTGAGCAGAATCTAAACTCTTACTCCATTTTTACGTAAATGCTGTCGAACCCTGACCACACGACAATGACATGACCCCAAAGTCAATACCAGGAATCTTGGTACTGCACAAGAAACACGACTCAATATTGAGGTCGTTATCGCCCTTCTAAGTGCAAAAGCCCTTGTGTGCTCAATTTTCAACCGAAATGAACCTCATGTATACGATATATCGTAACAGCCCTGCTTTTAACCTAGCATGGGCTATCAACCCCGAGACACACATTGTAAGCTATCAATTGATTCCGAGGTGTTTTTATATGGATTCGCTGTGGTGGTCTTTTTAGTGCAGTAAATAAATATCGAAATAACCCTCAAGAAATCAAAATCAGATTAGGACCGACAAGTGATACTATCTCGAACCCCAATAGGTGGAGCACGAATTTCCGTGTGATTCCAATGTAGTTTGCTTATGTTTCCCACTGTAGTTTTTTCTCGCGCTAATATTTCAATGATTCTTAAAATCTCAATTGTGGCTTCTCTCTGCCTCTCCTCTACTTTTCCTTCCTCGATGTAGCTGAAATGGAGAGCTAGAAAACGATAAAATACAGCGGCTTTTACTAGATGACGCCGACACGAAGAACAAGGGAGATGCGCACAAACACTGGAACAAATGAGGAGCACTGCAAAAATAAAGCATGAAAATAACGGAATGACATGACCTTGTTTCGAGGCTTGGTCGTGTACCACCGGATGCGAGCCTCGTGGATCGCGACTCAACCCGCTTCTTCCGAGCTAAAATGAACAGATCAAAGGTAGTGGCATTCGCAGGCGCTCTCATTATGATCTCGCACTCAAGAAGCAATTGAAACATCGAAACAAAGCAAAACGAAACCGCGATTTCGGTTTCGCGAGTAGCAATGCAAAGTCGCATCTAATTGTGGACTGACACGAAAGAAAACAGAGCTGATAACAATCACTCGACTCCTAGATCGCCCAAAATAGAATAACAGTAATGAATTGGATAGAAATAAACAAGAAGGCTTAACTGAGCAGAATCTAAACTCTTACTCCATTTTTACGTAATAGTGCTCGAACCCGACCACACGACAATGACATGACCCCAAAGTCAATACCAGGAATCTTGGTACTGCACAAGAAACACGACTCAATATTGAGGTCGTTATCGCCCTTCTAAGTGCAAAAGCCCTTGTGTGCTCAATTTTCAATCGAAATGAACCTCATGTATACGATATATCGTAACAGGCCCTGCTTTTAACCTTTCATGGGCTATCAACCCCGAGACACACATTGTAAGCTATCAATTGATTCCGAGGTGTTTTTATATGGATTAGGACCGACAAGTGATACTATCTCGAACCCCAATAGGTGGAGCACTAATTTCCGTGTGATTCCAATGTAGTTTGCTTATGTTTCCTCACTGTAGTTTTTCTCGCGCCAATATTTCAATGATTCTTAAAATCTCAATTCGTGGCTCTCTCCTGCCTCTCCTCTACTTTTCCTTCCTCGATGTAGTGAAATGGAGAGCTAGAAAACGATAAAATACAGCTGCTTTTACTAGATGACGCCGACACGAAGAACAAGGGAGATGCGCACAAACACCGGGAACAAATGAGGAGCACCGCAAAAATAAACCATGAAAATAACTGAATGACATGACCTTGTTTCGAGGCTTGGTCGTGTACCACCGGATGCGAGCCTCGTGGATCGCGACTCAACCTCGCTTCTTCCGAGCTAAAATGAACAGATCAAAGGTAGTCGGCATTCGCGGCGCGCTCTCATTATGATCTCGCACTCAAGAAGCAATTGAAACATCGAAAACAAAGCAAAACGAAACCGCGATTTCGGCTTCGCGAGTAGCAATGCAAAGTCGCATTTAATTGTGGACTACACGTAAAGAAAACAGAGTTGACTAACAATCATCGGACTCCTAGATCGCCCAAAATAGAATAACAGTAATGAATTGGACAGAAATAAACAAGAGGGCTTAACGGAGCAGTAATCTAAACTCTTACTCCATTTTTACGTAATAAAGCTGTCGAACCCTGACCACACGACAATGACATGACCCCAAAATCAATACCAGGAATCTTGGTACTGCATAAGAAACACGACTCAATATTGAGGTCGTTATCGTACTTCTAAGTGCAAAAGCCCTTGTGTGCTCAATTTTCGACCGAAATGAACCTCATGTATACGATATATCGTAATGCAGCCCTGCTTTAACCTTTCATGGGCTATCAACCCCGAGACACACATCGTAGAGCTATCAATTGATTCCGAGGTGTTTTTATATGGATTCACTGTGGTGGTGTTTTTATGCAGTAAATAAATATCGAAATAACCCCTCAAGAAATCAAAATCGATGAGGACCGACAAGTGATACTATCTCAACCCCAATAGGTGGAGCACGAATTTCCAGTGTGATTCCAATGCAGTTTGCTTATGTTTCCTCATGTAGTTTTTCTCGCGCTAATATTTCAATGATTCTTAAAATCTCAATTGCGGGTTCTCTGTGTCTCTCCTCTACTTTTCCTTCCCCTGATGTAGTGAAATGGAGAGATAGAAAACGATAAAATACAGCGGCTTTTACTAGATGACGCCGACACGAAGAACAAGGGAGATGAGCACAAACACTGGGAACAAATCAGGAGCACTGCAAAAATAAATCATGAAAATAACGGAATGACATGACCTTGTTTCGGAGGCTTGGTCGTGTACCACCGGATGCGAGCCTCATGATCGCGACTCAACCCGCTTCTTCCGGAGCTAAAATGAACAGATCAAAGGTAGTGGCATTCGCGGCGCGCTCTAATTATGATCTCAGACTCAAGAAGCAATTGAAACACTGAAAACAAAGCAAAACAAAACCGCGATGTCGGTTTCGCTAGTAGCAATGCAAAGTCGCATTTAATTGTGGACGTACACGAAAGAAAACGAAGTTTACTAACAATCATCGGACTCCTAGATCGCCCAAAATAGAATAACAGAATGAATTGGACAGAAATAAACAATGGAGGCTTAACGGAGCAGAATCTAAACTCTTACTCCATTTTTACGTAACAGTGCTGGAACCCGGACCACACGACAATGACATGACCCCAAAATCAATACCAAGAATCTTGGTACCAGACAAGAAACAGGACTCAGTATTGAGGTCGTTATCGTACTTCTAAGTGCAAAAGCCCTTGTGTGCTCAATTTTCGACCGAAATGAACCTCATGTATACGATATATCATAACAGTGCCCTGCTTTAACCTTTCATGGGCTATCAACCCCAGACACACATCGTAGAGCTATCAATTGATTCCGAGGTGTTTTTATATGGATTCACTGTGGTGGTGTTTTTATGCAGAAATAAATATCGAAATAACCCTCAAGAAATCAAAATCAGATGAGGACCGACAAGTGATACTATCTCGAACCCCAATAGGTGGAGCACGAATTTCCGTGTGATTCCAATGTAGTTTGCTTATGTTTCCTACTGTAGTTTTTTCTCGCGCCAATATTTCAATGATTCTTAAAATCTCAATTGTGGCTCTCTCTCTGCCTCTCCTCTACTTTTCCTTCCTCGATGTAGCTGAAATGGAGAGGAGAAGCGATAACAATCATCGGACTCCTAGATCGCCCAAAATAGAATAACAGTAATGAATTGGACAGAAATAAACAGAGGGCTTAACGGAGCAGAATCTAAACTCTTACTCCATTTTTACGTAATAGCTGTCGAACCCTGACCACACGACAATGACATGACCCCAAAATCAATACCAGGAATCTTGGTACTGGATAAGAAACACGACTCAATATTGAGGTCGTTATCGCACTTCTAAGTGCAAAAGCCCTTGTGTGCTCAATTTTCAATCGAAATGAACCTCATGTATACGATATATCGTAACTGCACTCGCTTTAACCTTTCATGGGCTATCAACCCCGAGACACACATCGTAGAGCTATCAATTGATTCCGAGGTGTTTTTATATGGATTCGCTGTGGTGGTGTTTTTATGGCAGTAAATAAATATCGAAATAACCCCTCAAGAAATCAAAATCAGATGAGCACCGACAAGTGATACTATCTCGAACCCCAATAGGTGGAGCACGAATTTCCGTGTGATTCCAATGCGCTTTGCTTATGTTTCCCACTGTAGTTTTTTCTCGCGCCAATATTTCAATGATTCTTAAAATCTCAATTGTGGTTCTCTCTCTGCCTCTCCTCTACTTTTCCTTCCCCGATGTAGCTAAATGGAGAGGTAGAAAACGATAAAATACAGCTGCTTTTACTAGATGACGCCGACACGAAGAACAAGGGAGATGAGCACAAACACTGGAACAAATGAGGAGCACTGCAAAAATAAAGCATGAAAATAACTAAGGACATGACCTTGTTTCGAGGCTTGGTCGTGTACCACCGGATGCGAAGCCTCGTGATCGACGACTCAACCCGCTTTCTTCCGAGCTAAAATGAACAGATCAAAGGTAGTGGCATTCGCGGCGCGCCTCATTATGATCTCGCACTCAAGAAGCAATTGAAACACCGAAAACAAAGCAAAACGAAACCGCGATTTCGGTTTCATGAGTAGCAATGCAAAGTCGCATCTAATTGTGGACGACACGTAAAGAAAACAGTAGCGACAACAACTCATCGGACTCCTAGATCGCCCAAAATAGAATAATGTAATGAATTGGACAGAAATAAACAAGAGGGCTTAACTGAGCGAATCTAAACTCTTACTCCATTTTTACGTAATGATGGTCGGAACCCTGACCACACGACAATGACATGACCCCAAAATCAATACCAGGAATCTTGGTACTGGACAAGAAACACGACTCAATATTGAGGTCGTTATCGCATTCTAAGTGCAAAAGCCCTTGTGTGCTCAATTTTCAACCGAAATGAACCTCATGTATACGATATATCGTAACAGGCCCTGCTTTTAACCTTTCATGGGCTATCAACCCCGAGACACACATCGTAGAGCTATCAATTGATTCCGAGGTGTTTTTATATGGATTCGCTGTGGTGGTCTTTTTTATGCAGTAAATAAATATCGAAATAACCCTCAAGAAATCAAAATCAGATTAGGACCGACAAGTGATACTATCTGAACCCCAATAGGTGGAGCACGAATTTCCAGGTGATTCCAATGCAGTTTGCTTATGTTTCCCCGCTGTAGTTTTTTCTGCGCCAATATTTCAATGATTCTTAAAATCTCAATTCGTGGCTCTCTCTCTGTCTCTTCTCTACTTTTCCTTCCCCTGATGTAGTGAAATGGAGAGGTAGAAAACGATAAAATACAGCGGCTTTTGCTAGATGACGCCGACACGAAGAACAAGGGAGATGAGCACAAACACTGGGAACAAATAAGGAGCACTGCAAAAATAAAACATGAAAATAACGGAAGGACATGACCTTGTTTCGGAGGCTTGGTCGTGTACCACCGGATGCGAGCCTCGTGATCGAGACTCAACCTCGCTTTCTTCCGGAGCTAAAATGAACAGATCAAAGGTAGTGGCATTCGCGGCGCGCTCTAATTATGATCTCAGACTCAAGAAGCAATTGAAACATCGAAACAAAGCAAAACGAAACCGCGATTGCGTTTCGCGAGTAGCAATGCAAAGTCGCATTTAATTGTGGACGACACGAAAGAAAACAGAAGCGACAACAATTACTGGACTCCTAGATTGCCCAAAATAGAATAACATAATGAATTGGACAGAAATAAACAGAAAGGCGAACGGAGCAGAATCTAAACTCTTACTCCATTTTTACGTAACAGTGCTGGAACCCGGACCACACGACAATGACATGACCCCAAAATCAATACCAGGAATCTTGGTACTGCACAAGAAACACGACTCAATATTGAGGTCGTTATCGCCCTTCTAAGTGCAAAAGCCCTTGTGTGCTCAATTTTCAATCGAAATGAACCTCTTGTATACGATATATCGTAACAGGCCCTGCTTTTAACCTTTCATGGGCTATCAACCCCGAGACACACATCGTAAAGCTATCAATTGATTCCGAGGTGTTTTTATATGGATTAGGACCGACAAGTGATACTATCTCGAACCCCAATAGGTGGAGCACGAATTTCCGTGTGATTCCAATGTAGTTTGCTTATGTTCCCCTCTGTAGTTTTTTCTGCGCCAATATTTCAATGATTCTTAAAATCTCAATTCGTGGCTCTCTCTGTGTCTCTCCTCTACTTTTCCTTCCCCTGATGTAGTGAAATGGAGAGATAAAATACAGCGGCTTTTACTAGATGACGCCGACACGAAGAACAAGGGAGATGAGCACAAACACTGGGAACAAATCAGGAGCACTGCAAAAATAAATCATGAAAATAACGGAATGACATGACCTTGTTTCGGAGGCTTGGTCGTGTACCACCGGATGCGAGCCTCGTGATCAGTACTCCACCTGCTTTCTTCCGGAGCTAAAATGAACAGATCAAAGGTAGTGGCATTCGCGCGCGCCTCATTATGATCTCAGACTCAAGAAGCAATTGAAACACTGAAAACAAAGCAAAACGAAACCGCGATTTCGGTTTCGCGAGTAGCAATGCAAAGTCGTACGAATTGTGGACGACACGAAAGAAAACAGAAGCGACAACAATTACTGGACTCCTAGATCGCCCAAAATAGAATAACAGAATGAATTGGACAGAAATAAACAGTAAGGCGAACGGAGCAGAATCTAAACTCTTACTCCATTTTTACGTAACAGTGCTGGAACCCGGACCACACGACAATGACATGACCCCAAAATCAATACCAAGAATCTTGGTACCAGACAAGAAACACGACTCAATATTGAGGTCGTTATCGTACTTCTAAGTGCAAAAGCCCTTGTGTGCTCAATTTTCGACCGAAATGAACCTCATGTATACGATATATCAGAACAAGCCCCGTTTTAACCTTTCATGGGCTATCAACCCCGAGACACACATCGTAAAGCTATCAATTGATTCCGAGGTGTTTTTATATGGATTCGCTGGGGTGGTGTTTTTTGCGGCAGAAATAAATATCGAAATAACCCCTCAAGAAATCAAAATCAGATTAGGACCGACAAGTGATACTATCTGAACCCCAATAGGTGGAGCACGAATTTCCAGGTGATTCCAATGTAGTTTGCTTATGTTTCCCCGCTGTAGTTTTTTCTGCGCCAATATTTCAATGATTCTTAAAATCTCAATTCGTGGCTCTCTCTCCGTCTCTCCTCTACTTTTCCTTCCCCTGATGTAGTGAAATGGAGAGATAGAAAACGATAAAATACAGCGGCTTTTACTAGATGACGCCGACACGAAGAACAAGGGAGATGAGCACAAACACTGGGAACAAATCAGGAGCACTGCAAAAATAAAGCATGAAAATAACGGAATGACATGACCTTGTTTCGGAGGCTTGGTCGTGTACCACCGGATGCGAGCCTCGTGATCAGTACTCAACCTGCTTTCTTCCGGAGCTAAAATGAACAGATCAAAGGTAGTGGCATTCGCGGCGCGCTCTCATTATGATCTCAGACTCAAGAAGCAATTGAAACACTGAAAACAAAGCAAAACAAAACCGCGATTTCGGTTTCGCGAGTAGCAATGCAAAGTCGTACGAATTGTGGACGACACGAAAGAAAACAATTACTGGACTCCTAGATCGCCCAAAATAGAATAACAGAATGAATTGGACAGAAATAAACAGTAAGGCGAACGGAGCAGAATCTAAACTCTTACTCCATTTTTACGTAACAGTGCTGGAACCCGGACCACACGACAATGACATGACCCCAAAATCAATACCAAGAATCTTGGTACCAGACAAGAAACACGACTCAATATTGAGGTCGTTATCGTACTTCTAAGTGCAAAAGCCCTTGTGTGCTCAATTTTCGACCGAAATGAACCTCATGTATACGATATATCAGAACAAGCCCCGTTTTAACCTTTCATGGGCTATCAACCCCGAGACACACATCGTAAAGCTATCAATTGATTCCGAGGTGTTTTTATATGGATTCGCTGTGGTGGTGTTTTTTGCGGCAGAAATAAATATCGAAATAGCCCCTCAAGAAATCAAAATCAGATTAGGACCGACAAGTGATACTATCTGAACCCCAATAGGTGGAGCACGAATTTCCAACTGATTCCAATGTAGTTTGCTTATGTTTCCCCGCTGTAGTTTTTTCTGCGCCAATATTTCAATGATTCTTAAAATCTCAATTCGTGGCTCTCTCTGTGTCTCTCCTCTACTTTTCCTTCCCCTGATGTAGTGAAATGGAGAGATAGAAAACGATAAAATACAGCGGCTTTTACTAGATGACGCCGACACGAAGAACAAGGGAGATGAGCACAAACACTGGGAACAAATCAGGAGCACTGCAAAAATAAATCATGAAAATAACGGAATGACATGACCTTGTTTCGGAGGCTTGGTCGTGTACCACCGGATGCGAGCCTCGTGATCAGTACTCAACCTGCTTTCTTCCGGAGCTAAAATGAACAGATCAAAGGTAGTGGCATTCGCGGCGCGCTCTCATTATGATCTCAGACTCAAGAAGCAATTGAAACACTGAAAACAAAGCAAAACGAAACCGCGATTTCGGTTTCGCGAGTAGCAATGCAAAGTCGTACGAATTGTGGACGACACGAAAGAAAACAGAAGCTGACTAACAATCATCGGACTCCTAGATCGCCCAAAATAGAATAACATAATGAATTGGACAGAAATAAACAAGAAGGCTTAACGGAGCAGAATCTAAACTCTCACTCCATTTTTACGTAACAGTGCTGGAACCCGGACCACACGACAATGACATGACCCCAAAATCAATACCAGGAATCTTGGTACCAGACAAGAAACACGACTCAATATTGAGGTCGTTATCGTACTTCTAAGTGCAAAAGCCCTTGTGTGCTCAATTTTCGACCGAAATGAACCTCATGTATACGATATATCAGAACAAGCCCCGTTTTAACCTTTCCTGGGCTATCAACCCCGAGACACACATCGTAAAGCTATCAATTGATTCCGAGGTGTTTTTATATGGATTCGCTGTGGTGGTGTTTTTTGCGGCAGAAATAAATATCGAAATAACCCCTCAAGAAATCAAAATCAGATTAGGACCGACAAGTGATACTATCTGAACCCCAATAGGTGGAGCACGAATT
>CM063603.1:9762365-9914731 GCA_032356905.1 Salix exigua
GGTTGAGTCTCGATCCACGAGGCTCGCATCCGGTGGTACACGACCAAGCCTCAGAAACAAGGTCATGTCATTCAGTTATTTTCATGCTTTATTTTTGCGGTGCTCCTCATTTGTTCCAGTGTTTGTGCTCATCTCCCTTGTTCTTCGTGTCGGCGTCATCTAGTAAAAGCAGCTGTATTTTATCGTTTTCTACCTCTCCATTTCAGCTACATCGAGGAAGGAAAAGTAGAGGAGAGGCAGAGAGAGAGCCACAATTGAGATTTTAAGAATCATTGAAATATTAGCGCGAGAAAAAACTACAGTGAGGAAACATAAGCAAACTACATTGGAATCACACGGAAATTCGTGCTCCACCTATTGGGGTTGAGATAGTATCACTTGTCGGTCCTAATCGATTTTGATTTCTTGAGGGTTATTTCGATATTTATTTCTGCCATAAAAACACCACCACAGTGAATCCATATAAAAACACCTCGGAATCAATTGATAGCTTACAATGTGTGTCTCGGGGTTGATAGCCCATGAAAGGTTAAAAGCAGGGCTTGTTACGATATATCGTATACATGAGGTTCATTTAGATTGAAAATTGAGCACACAAGGGCTTTTGCACTTAGAAGGGCGATAACGACCTCAATATTGAGTCGTGTTTCT
This sequence comes from Salix exigua, assembly GCA_032356905.1. Classification (NCBI taxonomy): domain Eukaryota; kingdom Viridiplantae; phylum Streptophyta; class Magnoliopsida; order Malpighiales; family Salicaceae; genus Salix; species Salix exigua. The sequence continues at coordinate 9,763,017 of CM063603.1, forward strand.
TATGCAGTACCAAGATTCCTGGTATTGATTTTGGGGTCATGTCATTGTCGTGTGGTCAGGGTTCCGACATCTATTACGTAAAAATGGAGTAAGAGTTTAGATTACTGCTCCGTTAAGCCTTCTTGTTTATTTCTGTCCAATTCATTACTGTTATTCTATTTTGGGCGATCTAGGAGTCGAGTGATTGTTAATAAACCTGTTTTCTTTCGTGTACGTCCACAATTAAATGCGACTTTGCATTGCTACTCATGAAACAGAAATCGCGGTTTCGTTTTGCTTTGTTTCGATGTTTCAATTGCTTCTTGAGTGCGAGATCATAATGAGAGCGCGCGCGAATGCCACTACCTTTGATCTGTTCATTTTAGCTCAGGAAGAAGCGAGGTTGAGTCTCGATCACGAGGCTCGCATCCGGTGGTACACGACCAAGCCTCGAAACAAGGTCATGTCATTCAGTTATTTTCATGCTTTATTTTTGCGGTGCTCCTCATTTGTTCCAGTGTTTGTGCTCATCTCCCTTGTTCTTAGTGTCGGCGTCATCTAGTAAAAGCAGCTGTATTTTATCGTTTTCTACCTCTCCATTTCAGCTACATCGAGGAAGGAAAAGTAGAGGAGAGCAGAGAGAGAGCCACAATTGAGATTTTAAGAATCATTGAAATATTGGCGCAGAAAAAACTACTGAGGAAACATAAGCAAACTACATTGGAATCACACGGAAATTCGTGCTCCACCTATTGGGGTTGAGATAGTATCACTTGTCGGTCCTAATCTGATTTTGATTTCTTGAGGGTTATTTCGATATTTATTTACTGCATAAAAACACCACCACAGCGAATCCATATAAAAACACCTCGGAATCAATTGATAGCTCTACGATGTGTGTCTCGGGGTTGATAGCCCATGAAAGGTTAAAAGCAGGGCTGTTACGATATATCGTATACATGAGGTTCATTTCGATTGAAAATTGAGCACACAAGGGCTTTTGCACTTAGAAGGGCGATAACGACCTCAATATTGAGTCGTGTTTCTTATGCAGTACCAAGATTCCTGGTATTGATTTTGGGGTCATGTCATTGTCGTGTGGTCAGGGTTCGAGCCTTTATTACGTAAAAATGGAGTAAGAGTTTAGATTACTGCTCCGTTAAGCCTTCTTGTTTATTTCTGTCCAATTCATTACTGTTATTCTATTTTGGGCGATCTAGGAGTCCGGTGATTGTTGTCAACTACTGTTTTCTTTAGTGTCAGTCCACAATTAAATGCGACTTTGCATTGCTACTCATGAAGCAGAAATCGCGGTTTCGTTTTGCTTTGTTTCGGTGTTTCAATTGCTTCTTGAGTGCGAGATCATAATGAGGCGCGCCGCGAATGCCACTACCTTTGATCTGTTCATTTTAGCTCGGAAGAAGCGGGTTGAGTCTCGATCCACGAGGCTCGCATCCGGTGGTACACGACCAAGCCTCAGAAACAAGGTCATGTCATTCAGTTATTTTCATGCTTTATTTTTGCAGTGCTCCTCATTTGTTCCAGTGTTTGTGCTCATCTCCCTTGTTCTTCGTGTCGGCGTCATCTAGTAAAAGCAGCTGTATTTTATCGTTTTCTATCTCTCCATTTCACTACATCGAGGAAGGAAAAGTAGAGGAGAGCAGAGAGAAACCACAATTGAGATTTTAAGAATCATTGAAATATTGGCGCGAGAAAAAACTACAGTGGAAACATAAGCAAACTACATTGGAATCACACGGAAATTCGTGCTCCACCTATTGGGGTTCGAGATAGTATCACTTGTCGGTCCTAATCGATTTTGATTTCTTGAGGAGTTATTTCGATATTTATTTACTGCACAAAAAACACCACCACAGTGAATCCATATAAAAACACCTCGGAATCAATTGATAGCTCTACGATGTGTGTCTCGGGGTTGATAGCCCATGAAAGGTTAAAAGCGGGGCTGTTACGATATATCGTATACATGAGGTTCATTTCGATTGAAAATTGAGCACACAAGGGCTTTTGCACTTAGAAGGGCGATAACGACCTCAATATTGAGTCGTGTTTCTTATGCAGTACCAAGATTCTGGTATTGACTTTGGGGTCATGTCATTGTCGTGTGAGTCGGGTTCGACCATCATTACGTAAAAATGGAGTAAGAGTTTAGATTACTGCTCAGTTAAGCCTTCTTGTTTATTTCTGTCCAATTCATTACTGTTATTCTATTTTGGGCGATCTAGGAGTCCGATGATTGTTAGTAAACTACTGTTTTCTTTACGTGTACGTCCACAATTAAATGCGACTTTGCATTGCTACTCATGAAACAGAAATCGCGGTTTCGTTTTGCTTTGTTTTGAGTGTTTCAATTGCTTCTTGAGTGCGAGATCATAATGAGGCGCGCGCGAATGCCACTACCTTTGATCTGTTCATTTTAGCTCAGGAAGAAGCGGGTTGAGTCTCGATCACGAGGCTCGCATCCGGTGGTACACGACCAAGCCTCGAAACAAGGTCATGTCATTCAGTTATTTTCATGCTTTATTTTTGCAGTGCTCCTCATTTGTTCCAGTGTTTGTGCTCATCTCCCTTGTTCTTACGTGTCGGCGTCATCTAGTGAAAGCCGCTGTATTTTATCGTTTTCTATCTCTCCATTTCACTACATCGAGGAAGGAAAAGTAGAGGAGAGCAGGAGAGAGCCACAATTGAGATTTTAAGAATCATTGAAATATTGGCGCGAGAAAAAACTACGAGGAAACATAAGCAAACTACATTGGAATCACACGGAAATTCGTGCTCCACCTATTGGGGTTGAGATAGTATCACTTGTCGGTCCTAATCGATTTTGATTTCTTGAGGGTTATTTCGATATTTATTTACTGCATAAAAACACCACCACAGTGAATCCATATAAAAACACCTCGGAATCAATTGATAGCTCTACGATGTGTGTCTCGGGGTTGATAGCCCATGAAAGGTTAAAGCAGGGCTTGTTACGATATATCGTATACATGAGGTTCATTTCGGTTGAAAATTGAGCACACAAGGGCTTTTGCACTTAGAAGGGCGATAACGACCTCAATATTGAGTCGTGTTTCTTATGCAGTACCAAGATTCCTGGTATTGATTTTGGGGTCATGTCATTGTCGTGTGAGTCAGGGTTCCGACCTTTATTACGTAAAAATGGAGTAAGAGTTTAGAGTCTGCTCAGTTAAGCCTTCTTGTTTATTTCTGTCCAATTCATTACTGTTATTCTATTTTGGGCGATCTAGGAGTCCGGTGATTGTTGTAAACCTGTTTTCTTTAGTAGTCGTCCACAATTAAATGCGACTTTGCATTGCTACTCGTGAAACCGAAATCGCGGTTTCGTTTTGCTTTGTTTCGATGTTTCAATTGCTTCTTGAGTGCGAGATCATAATGAGGCGCGCCGCGAATGCCACTACCTTTGATCTGTTCATTTTAGCTCGGAAGAAGCGGGTTGAGTCGCGATCCACGAGGCTCGCATCCGGTGGTACACGACCAAGCCTCAGAAACAAGGTCATGTCATTCAGTTATTTTCATGCTTTATTTTTGCGGTGCTCCTGATTTGTTCCCAGTGTTTGTGCTCATCTCCCTTGTTCTTCGTGTCGGCGTCATCTAGTAAAAGCCGCTGTATTTTATCGTTTTCTATCTCTCCATTTCACTACATCAGGGGAAGGAAAAGTAGAGGAGAGACACAGAGAGAGCCACGAATTGAGATTTTAAGAATCATTGAAATATTGGCGCGAGAAAAAACTACAGTGAGGAAACATAAGCAAACTACATTGGAATCACACGGAAATTCGTGCTCCACCTATTGGGGTTCGAGATAGTATCACTTGTCGGTCCTAATCGATTTTGATTTCTTGAGGGTTATTTCGATATTTATTTCTGCCGCAAAAAACACCACCACAGCGAATCCATATAAAAACACCTCGGAATCAATTGATAGCTTTACGATGTGTGTCTCGGGGTTGATAGCCCATGAAAGGTTAAAACGGGGCTTGTTCTGATATATCGTATACATGAGGTTCATTTCGATTGAAAATTGAGCACACAAGGGCTTTTGCACTTAGAAGGGCGATAACGACCTCAATATTGAGTCGTGTTTCTTATGCAGTACCAAGATTCCTGGTATTGATTTTGGGGTCATGTCATTGTCGTGTGGTCGGGTTCGACCATTATTACGTAAAAATGGAGTAAGAGTTTAGATTCTGCTCCGTTAAGCCTTCTTGTTTATTTCTGTCCAATTCATTACATTATTCTATTTTGGGCGATCTAGGAGTCCGGTGATTGTTATCAACTCTGTTTTCTTTAGTGTACGTCCACAATTAAATGCGACTTTGCATTGCTACTCGTGAAGCAGAAATCGCGGTTTCGTTTTGCTTTGTTTCGGTGTTTCAATTGCTTCTTGAGTGCGAGATCATAATGAGGCGCGCGCGAATGCCACTACCTTTGATCTGTTCATTTTAGCTCAGGAAGAAGCGAGGTTGAGTCTCGATCCACGAGGCTCGCATCCGGTGGTACACGACCAAGCCTCAGAAACAAGGTCATGTCATTCAGTTATTTTCATGCTTTATTTTTGCGGTGCTCCTCATTTGTTCCCGGTGTTTGTGCTCATCTCCCTTGTTCTTACGTGTCGGCGTCATCTAGTAAAAGCAGCTGTATTTTATCGTTTTCTATCTCTCCATTTCACTACATCGAGGAAGGAAAAGTAGAGGAGAGGCAGAGAGAGAGCCACAATTGAGATTTTAAGAATCATTGAAATATTGGCGCGAGAAAAAACTACAGTGAGGAAACATAAGCAAACTACATTGGAATCACACGGAAATTCGTGCTCCACCTATTGGGGTTGAGATAGTATCACTTATCGGTCCTAATCTGATTTTGATTTCTTGAGGGTTATTTCGATATTTATTTACTGCCATAAAAACACCCCCCCAGCGAATCCATATACAAACACCTCGGAATCAATTGATAGCTTACAATGTGTGTCTCGGGGTTGATAGCCCATGAAAGGTTAAAACGGGGCTTGTTCTGATATATCGTATACATGAGGTTCATTTCGATTGAAAATTGAGCACACAAGGGCTTTTGCACTTAGAAGGGCGATAGCGACCTCAATATTGAGTCGTGTTTCTTGTCCGGTACCAAGATTCCTGGTATTGACTTTGGGGTCATGTCATTGTCGTGTGGTCAGGGTTCCGGCATCTATTACGTAAAAATGGAGTAAGAGTTTAGATTCTGCTCAGTTAAGCCTTCTTGTTTATTTCTGTCCAATTCATTACTGTTATTCTATTTTGGGCGATCTAGGAGTCCGGTGATTGTTAGTAAGCTCTGTTTTCTTTACGTGTAGTCCACAATTAAATGCGACTTTGCATTGCTACTCATGAAACCGAAATCGCGGTTTCGTTTTGCTTTGTTTCGGTGTTTCAATTGCTTCTTGAGTGCGAGATCATAATGAGGCGCGCGCGAATGCCACTACCTTTGATCTGTTCATTTTAGCTCGGAAGAAGCGGGTTGAGTCGCTGATCACGAGGCTACGCATCCGGTGGTACACGACCAAGCCTCAGAAACAAGGTCATGTCATTCAGTTATTTTCATGCTTTATTTTTGCGGTGCTCCTCATTTGTTCCCAGTGTTTGTGCTCATCTCCCTTGTTCTTAGTGTCGGCGTCATCTAGTAAAAGCAGTTGTATTTTATCGTTTTCTATCTCTCCATTTCACTACATCGAGGAAGGAAAAGTAGAGGAGAGCAGAGAGAAGCCACAATTGAGATTTTAAGAATCATTGAAATATTAGCGCGAGAAAAACTACAGTGAGGAAACATAAGCAAACTACATTGGAATCACACGGAAATTCGTGCTCCACCTATTGGGGTTGAGATAGTATCACTTGTCGGTCCTAATCTGATTTTGATTTCTTGAGGAGTTATTTCGATATTTATTTACTGCATAAAAACACCACCACAGTGAATCCATATAAAAACACCTCGGAATCAATTGATAGCTCTACGATGTGTGTCTCGGGGTTGATAGCCCATGAAAGGTTAAAGCAGGGCTTGTTACGATATATCGTATACATGAGGTTCATTTCGATTGAAAATTGAGCACACAAGGGCTTTTGCACTTAGAAGGGCGATAACGACCTCAATATTGAGTCGTGTTTCTTATGCAGTACCAAGATTCCTGGTATTGATTTTGGGGTCATGTCATTGTCGTGTGGTCAGGGTTCGGCCATTATTACGTAAAAATGGAGTAAGAGTTTAGATTCTGCTCAGTTAAGCCTTCTTGTTTATTTCTGTCCAATTCATTACTGTTATTCTATTTTGGGCGATCTAGGAGTCGGTGATTGTTATCAACTCTGTTTTCTTTCAGTGTACGTCCACAATTAAATGCGACTTTGCATTGCTACTCATGAGCCAGAAATCGCGGTTTCGTTTTGCTTTGTTTTCGGTGTTTCAATTGCTTCTTGAGTGCGAGATCATAATGAGGCGCGCGCGCGAATGCCACTACCTTTGATCTGTTCATTTTAGCTCGGAAGAAGCGGGTTGAGTGCTGATCCACGAGGCTCGCATCCGGTGGTACACGACCAAGCCTCAGAAACAAGGTCATGTCATTCAGTTATTTTCATGCTTTATTTTTGCAGTGCTCCTCATTTGTTCCAGTGTTTGTGCTCATCTCCCTTGTTCTTCGTGTCGGCGTCATCTAGTAAAAGCAGCTGTATTTTATCGTTTTCTATCTCTCCATTTCACTACATCGAGGAAGGAAAAGTAGAGGAGAGCAGAGAGAGAGCCACGAATTGAGATTTTAAGAATCATTGAAATATTAGCGCGAGAAAAAACTACGTGAGGAAACATAAGCAAACTACATTGGAATCACACGGAAATTCGTGCTCCACCTATTGGGGTTCGAGATAGTATCACTTGTCGGTCCTAATCTGATTTTGATTTCTTGAGGGTTATTTCGATATTTATTTACGCATAAAAAACACCACCACAGCGAATCCATATAAAAACACCTCGGAATCAATTGATAGCTTTACGATGTGTGTCTCGGGGTTGATAGCCCAGGAAAGGTTAAAACGGGGCTTGTTCTGATATATCGTATACATGAGGTTCATTTCGATTGAAAATTGAGCACACGAGGGCTTTTGCACTTAGAAGGGCGATAACGACCTCAATATTGAGTCGTGTTTCTTATGCAGTACCAAGATTCTGGTATTGATTTTGGGGTCATGTCATTGTCGTGTGGTCAGGGTTCGGCCTTTATTACGTAAAAATGGAGTAAGAGTTTAGATTACTGCTCCGTTAAGCCTTCTTGTTTATTTCTGTCCAATTCATTACTGTTATTCTATTTTGGGCGATCTAGGAGTCGGTGATTGTTGTCAACCTGTTTTCTTTCAGTGTACGTCCACAATTAAATGCGACTTTGCATTGCTACTCGTGGCACGAAATCGCGGTTTCGTTTTGCTTTGTTTCGGTGTTTCAATTGCTTCTTGAGTGCGAGATCATAATGAGGCGCGCGCGAATGCCACTACCTTTGATCTGTTCATTTTAGCTCGGAAGAAGCGGGTTGAGTCTCGATCCACGAGGCTCGCATCCGGTGGTACCACGACCAAGCCTCGAAACAAGGTCATGTCATTCCGTTATTTTCATGCTTTATTTTTGCAGTGCTCCTGATTTGTTCCCAGTGTTTGTGCTCATCTCCCTTGTTCTTCGTGTCGGCGTCATCTAGTAAAAGCCGTTGTATTTTATCGTTTTCTATCTCTCCATTTCACTACATCAGGGGAAGGAATAGTAGAGGAGAGGCAGGAGAGAGACCGCAATTGAGATTTTAAGAATCATTGAAATATTGGCGCGAGAAAAAACTACGTGAGGAAACATAAGCAAACTACATTGGAATCACACGGAAATTCGTGCTCCACCTATTGGGGTTGAGATAGTATCACTTGTCGGTCCTAATCGATTTTGATTTCTTGAGGGGTTATTTCGATATTTATTTCTGCCGCAAAAAACACCACCACAGCGAATCCATATAAAAACACCTCGGAATCAATTGATAGCTTTACGATGTGTGTCTCGGGGTTGATAGCCCATGAAAGGTTAAAACGGGGCTTGTTCTGATATATCGTATACATGAGGTTCATTTCGGTTGAAAATTGAGCACACAAGGGCTTTTGCACTTAGAAGGGCGATAGCGACCTCAATATTGAGTCGTGTTTCTTATGCAGTACCAAGATTCATGGTATTGATTTTGGGGTCATGTCATTGTCGTGTGAGTCAGGGTTCCAGCCATTATTACGTAAAAATGGAGTAAGAGTTTAGAGTCTGCTCAGTTAAGCCTTCTTGTTTATTTACTGTCCAATTCATTACTGTTATTCTATTTTGGGCGATCTAGGAGTCCGATGATTGTTATCAACTCTGTTTTCTTTCGTGTACGTCCACAATTAGATGCGACTTTGCATTGCTACTCATGAAACCGAAATCGCGGTTTCGTTTTGCTTTGTTTCGGTGTTTCAATTGCTTCTTGAGTGCGAGATCATAATGAGGCGCGCGCGCGAATGCCACTACCTTTGATCTGTTCATTTTAGCTCAGGAAGAAGCGGGTTGAGTCTCGATCACGAGGCTCGCATCCGGTGGTACACGACCAAGCCTCGAAACAAGGTCATGTCATTCAGTTATTTTCATGCTTTATTTTTGCAGTGCTCCTCATTTGTTCCAGTGTTTGTGCTCATCTCCCTTGTTCTTAGTGTCGGCGTCATCTAGTAAAAGCAGCTGTATTTTATCGTTTTCTATCTCTCCATTTCACTACATCGAGGAAGGAAAAGTAGAGGAGAGCAGGAGAGAGCCACAATTGAGATTTTAAGAATCATTGAAATATTGGCGCGAGAAAAAACTACGTGAGGAAACATAAGCAAACTACATTGGAATCACACGGAAATTCGTGCTCCACCTATTGGGGTTCGAGATAGTATCACTTGTCGGTCCTAATCTGATTTTGATTTCTTGAGGGTTATTTCGATATTTATTTACTGCATAAAAAACCACCACCAGCGAATCCATATAAAAACACCTCGGAATCAATTGATAGCTCTACGATGTGTGTCTCGGGGTTGATAGCCCATGAAAGGTTAAAGCAGGGCTTGTTACGATATATCGTATACATGAGGTTCATTTCGATTGAAAATTGAGCACACAAGGGCTTTTGCACTTAGAAGGGCGATAACGACCTCAATATTGAGTCGTGTTTCTTATGCTAGTACCAAGATTCCTGGTATTGATTTTGGGGTCATGTCATTGTCGTGTGGTCAGGGTTCGACCTGCATTACGTAAAAATGGAGTAAGAGTTTAGATTCTGCTCAGTTAAGCCTTCTTGTTTATTTCTGTCCAATTCATTACTGTTATTCTATTTTGGGCGATCTAGGAGTCCGGTGATTGTTATCAGCTCTGTTTTCTTTACGTGTACGTCCACAATTAAATGCGACTTTGCATTGCTACTCATGAGCACGAAATCGCGGTTTCGTTTTGCTTTGTTTCGGTGTTTCAATTGCTTCTTGAGTGCGAGATCATAATGAGAGCGCGCGCGAATGCCACTACCTTTGATCTGTTCATTTTAGCTCGGAAGAAGCGGGTTGAGTCTCGATCACGAGGCTCGCATCCGGTGGTACACGACCAAGCCTCAGAAACAAGGTCATGTCATTCAGTTATTTTCATGCTTTATTTTTGCAGTGCTCCTCATTTGTTCCAGTGTTTGTGCTCATCTCCCTTGTTCTTCGTGTCGGCGTCATCTAGTAAAAGCAGCTGTATTTTATCGTTTTCTATCTCTCCATTTCACTACATCGAGGAAGGAAAAGTAGAGGAGAGGCAGGAGAGAACCCGCAATTGAGATTTTAAGAATCATTGAAATATTGGCGCGAGAAAAAACTACAGTGGGAAACATAAGCAAACTACATTGGAATCACACGGAAATTCAGTGCTCCACCTATTGGGGTTCGAGATAGTATCACTTGTCGGTCCTAATCTGATTTTGATTTCTTGAGGGTTATTTCGATATTTATTTACTGCATAAAAACACCACCACAGTGAATCCATATAAAAACACCTCGGAATCAATTGATAGCTCTACGATGTGTGTCTCGGGGTTGATAGCCCATGAAAGGTTAAAAGCAGGGCTTGTTACGATATATCGTATACATGAGGTTCATTTCGGTTGAAAATTGAGCACACAAGGGCTTTTGCACTTAGAAGGGCGATAACGACCTCAATATTGAGTCGTGTTTCTTATGCTGGTACCAAGATTCCTGGTATTGACTTTGGGGTCATGTCATTGTCGTGTGGTCAGGGTTCGGCCTTTATTACGTAAAAATGGAGTAAGAGTTTAGATTCTGCTCAGTTAAGCCTTCTTGTTTATTTCTGTCCAATTCATTACTGTTATTCTATTTTGGGCGATCTAGGAGTCCGGTGATTGTTATAAGCTCTGTTTTCTTTAGTGTCAGTCCACAATTAAATGCGACTTTGCATTGCTACTCATGAAAGCGAAATCGCGGTTTCGTTTTGCTTTGTTTCGGTGTTTCAATTGCTTCTTGAGTGCGAGATCATAATGAGAGCGCGCGCGAATGCCACTACCTTTGATCTGTTCATTTTAGCTCGGAAGAAGCGGGTTGAGTCTTGATCACGAGGCTCGCATCCGGTGGTACACGACCAAGCCTCAGAAACAAGGTCATGTCATTCAGTTATTTTCATGCTTTATTTTTGCGGTGCTCCTCATTTGTTCCCAGTGTTTGTGCTCATCTCCCTTGTTCTTCGTGTCGGCGTCATCTAGTAAAAGCAGTTGTATTTTATCGTTTTCTATCTCTCCATTTCACTACATCGAGGAAGGAAAAGTAGAGGAGAGCAGAGAGAGAGCCACAATTGAGATTTTAAGAATCATTGAAATATTGGCGCAGAAAAAACTACAGCGGGGAAACATAAGCAAACTACATTGGCAATCACACGGAAATTCGTGCTCCACCTATTGGGGTTGAGATAGTATCACTTATCGGTCCTAATCGATTTTGATTTCTTGAGGGTTATTTCGATATTTATTTACTGCATAAAAAACACCACCACATGAATCCATATAAAAACACCTCGGAATCAATTGATAGCTCTACGATGTGTGTCTCGGGGTTGATAGCCCATGAAAGGTTAAAGCAGGGCTTGTTACGATATATCGTATACATGAGGTTCATTTCGGTTGAAAATTGAGCACACAAGGGCTTTTGCACTTAGAAGGGCGATAACGACCTCAATATTGAGTCGTGTTTCTTGTGCTAGTACCAAGATTCCTGGTATTGATTTTGGGGTCATGTCATTGTCGTGTGGTCAGGGTTCCGGCCATTATTACGTAAAAATGGAGTAAGAGTTTAGATTCTGCTCCGTTAAGCCTTCTTGTTTATTTCTGTCCAATTCATTACTGTTATTCTATTTTGGGCGATCTAGGAGTCGAGTGATTGTTATAAACCTGTTTTCTTTACGTGTACGTCCACAATTAAATGCGACTTTGCATTGCTACTCGCGAAACAGAAATCGCGGTTTCGTTTTGCTTTGTTTTCGGTGTTTCAATTGCTTCTTGAGTGCGAGATCATAATGAGGCGCGCGCGAATGCCACTACCTTTGATCTGTTCATTTTAGCTCCGGAAGAACCCGAAGAAAGCAGGTGGAGTACTGATCACGAGGCTCGCATCCGGTGGTACACGACCAAGCCTCCGAAACAAGGTCATGTCATTCCGTTATTTTCATGCTTTATTTTTGCAGTGCTCCTGATTTGTTCCCAGTGTTTGTGCTCATCTCCCTTGTTCTTCGTGTCGGCGTCATCTAGTAAAAGCCGCTGTATTTTATCGTTTTCTATCTCTCCATTTCACTACATCAGGGGAAGGAAAAGTAGAGGAGAGACAGAGAGAGACCACAATTGAGATTTTAAGAATCATTGAAATATTAGCGCGAGAAAAAACTACGTGAGGAAACATAAGCAAACTACATTGGAATCACACGGAAATTCGTGCTCCACCTATTGGGGTTCGAGATAGTATCACTTTTCGGTCCTAATCTGATTTTGATTTCTTGAGGGGTTATTTCGATATTTATTTCTGCCGCAAAAAACACCACCACAGCGAATCCATATAAAAACACCTCGGAATCAATTGATAGCTTTACGATGTGTGTCTCGGGGTTGATAGCCCATGAAAGGTTAAAACGGGGCTTGTTCTGATATATCGTATACATGAGGTTCATTTCGGTCGAAAATTGAGCACACAAGGGCTTTTGCACTTAGAAGGGCGATAGCGACCTCAATATTGAGTCGTGTTTCTTGTCTGGTACCAAGATTCCTGGTATTGACTTTGGGGTCATGTCATTTGTCGTGTGGTCAGGGTTCGGCCATTATTACGTAAAAATGGAGTAAGAGTTTAGAGTCTGCTCAGTTACGCCTTCTTGTTTATTTACTGTCCAATTCATTACTGTTATTCTATTTTGGGCGATCTAGGAGTCCGATGATTGTTATCAGCTCTGTTTTCTTTACGTGTCGTCCACAATTAAATGCGACTTTGCATTGCTACTCGTGAAGCCGAAATCGCGGTTTCGTTTTGCTTTGTTTTCGGTGTTTCAATTGCTTCTTGAGTGCGAGATCATAATGAGGCGCGCGCGAATGCCACTACCTTTGATCTGTTCATTTTAGCTCAGGAAGAAAGCGGGTTGAGTGCTTGATCACGAGGCTCGCATCCGGTGGTACACGACCAAGCCTCAGAAACAAGGTCATGTCATTCAGTTATTTTCATGCTTTATTTTTGCGGTGCTCCTCATTTGTTCCCGGTGTTTGTGCTCATCTCCCTTGTTCTTCGTGTCGGCGTCATCTAGTAAAAGCCGCTGTATTTTATCGTTTTCTATCTCTCCATTTCACTACATCGAGGAAGGAAAAGTAGAGGAGAGACAGGAGAGAGCCACAATTGAGATTTTAAGAATCATTGAAATATTGGCGCGAGAAAAACTACTGAGGAAACATAAGCAAACTACATTGGAATCACACGGAAATTCGTGCTCCACCTATTGGGGTTCGAGATAGTATCACTTGTCGGTCCTAATCTGATTTTGATTTCTTGAGGGTTATTTCGATATTTATTTACTGCGCAAAAACACCACCACAGTGAATCCATATAAAAACACCTCGGAATCAATTGATAGCTTACAATGTGTGTCTCGGGGTTGATAGCCCATGATAGGTTAAAACGGGGCTTGTTCTGATATCGTATACATGAGGTTCATTTCGGTCGAAAATTGAGCACACAAGGGCTTTTGCACTTAAAAGTACGAGAACGACCTCGATATTGAGTCATGTTTCTTATGCAGTACCAAGATTCTGGTATTGACTTTGGGGTCATGTCATTGTCGTGTGGTCGGGTTCGGCCTTTATTACGTAAAAATGGAGTAAGAGTTTGGAGTCTGCTCAGTTAAGCCTTCTTGTTTATTTCTGTCCAATTCATTACTGTTATTCTATTTTGGGCGATCTAGGAGTCCGATGATTGTTAGTAAGCCTGTTTTCTTTACGTGTAAGTCCACAATTAAATGCGACTTTGCATTGCTACTCGCGAAGCAGAAATCGCGGTTTCGTTTTGCTTTGTTTCGATGTTTCAATTGCTTCTTGAGTGCGAGATCATAATGAGGCGCGCGCGAATGCCACTACCTTTGATCTGTTCATTTTAGCTCAGGAAAAGCGAGGTTGAGTCGCGATCACGAGGCTCGCATCCGGTGGTACACGACCAAGCCTCGAAACAAGGTCATGTCATTCAGTTATTTTCATGCTTTATTTTTGCGGTGCTCCTCATTTGTTCCAGTGTTTGTGCTCATCTCCCTTGTTCTTAGTGTCGGCGTCATCTAGTAAAAGCAGTTGTATTTTATCGTTTTCTATCTCTCCATTTCACTACATCGAGGAAGGAAAAGTAGAGGAGAGGCAGAGAGAGAGCCACAATTGAGATTTTAAGAATCATTGAAATATTGGCGCGAGAAAAAACTACTGAGGAAACATAAGCAAACTACATTGGAATCACACGGAAATTCGTGCTCCACCTATTGGGGTTCGAGATAGTATCACTTATCGGTCCTAATCGATTTTGATTTCTTGAGGGTTATTTCGATATTTATTTACTGCATAAAAACACCACCCCAGCGAATCCATATAAAAACCCCTCGGAATCAATTGATAGCTTTACGTTGTGTGTCTCGGGGTTGATAGCCCATGAAAGGTTAAACCGGGGCTTGTTATGATATATCGTATACATGAGGTTCATTTCGATTGAAAATTGAGCACACAAGGGCTTTTGCACTTAGAATTACGAAAACGACCTCAATAATGAGTCGTGTTTCTTATGCAGTACCAAGATTCCTGGTATTGACTTTGGGGTCATGTCATTGTCGTGTGGTCAGGGTTCGGCCTTTATTACGTAAAAATGGAGTAAGAGTTTAGATTACTGCTCAGTTAAGCCTTCTTGTTTATTTCTGTCCAATTCATTACTGTTATTCTATTTTGGGCGATCTAGGAGTCCGATGATTGTTATCAACTACTGTTTTCTTTCGTGTACGTCCACAATTAAATGCGACTTTGCATTGCTACTCATGAAGCAGAAATCGCGGTTTCGTTTTGCTTTGTTTCGGTGTTTCAATTGCTTCTTGAGTGCGAGATCATAATGAGAGCGCGCGCGAATGCCACTACCTTTGATCTGTTCATTTTAGCTCAGGAAGAAGCGGGTTGAGTCTCGATCACGAGGCTCGCATCCGGTGGTACACGACCAAGCCTCCGAAACAAGGTCATGTCATTCCGTTATTTTCATGCTTTATTTTTGCAGCGCTCCTTATTTGTTCCCAGTGTTTGTGCTCATCTCCCTTGTTCTTCGTGTCGGCGTCATCTAGTAAAAGCCGCTGTATTTTATCGTTTTCTATCTCTCCATTTCACTACATCAGGGGAAGGAAAAGTAGAGGAGAGACGGAGAGAGAGCCACGAATTGAGATTTTAAGAATCATTGAAATATTGGCGCAGAAAAAACTACAGCGGGGAAACATAAGCAAACTACATTGGAATCACCTGGAAATTCGTGCTCCACCTATTGGGGTTCAGATAGTATCACTTGTCGGTCCTAATCTGATTTTGACTTCTTGAGGGGTTATTTCGATATTTATTTCTGCCGCAAAAAACACCACCCCAGCGAATCCATATAAAAACACCTCGGAATCAATTGATAGCTTTACGATGTGTGTCTCGGGGTTGATAGCCCAGGAAAGGTTAAAACGGGGCTTGTTCTGATATATCGTATACATGAGGTTCATTTCGGTCGAAAATTGAGCACACAAGGGCTTTTGCACTTAGAAGGGCGATAGCGACCTCAATATTGAGTCGTGTTTCTTATGCAGTACCAAGATTCCTGGTATTGATTTTGGGGTCATGTCATTGTCGTGTGGTCAGGGTTCGACCTTCATTACGTAAAAATGGAGTAAGAGTTTAGATTCTGCTCCGTTAAGCCTTCTTGTTTATTTCTGTCAATTCATTCTGTTATTCTATTTTGGGCGATCTAGGAGTCCGGTGATTGTTATCAACTCTGTTTTCTTTACGTGTAGTCCACAATTAAATGCGACTTTGCATTGCTACTCGCGAAGCAGAAATCGCGGTTTCGTTTTGCTTTGTTTCGGTGTTTCAATTGCTTCTTGAGTGCGAGATCATAATGAGAGCGCGCGCGAATGCCACTACCTTTGATCTGTTCATTTTAGCTCGGAAGAAGCGGGTTGAGTCTCGATCACGAGGCTCGCATCCGGTGGTACACGACCAAGCCTCCGAAACAAGGTCATGTCATTCCGTTATTTTCATGCTTTATTTTTGCAGTGCTCCTTATTTGTTCCCAGTGTTTGTGCTCATCTCCCTTGTTCTTCGTGTCGGCGTCATCTAGTAAAAGCCGCTGTATTTTATCGTTTTCTATCTCTCCATTTCACTACATCAGGGGAAGGAAAAGTAGAGGAGAGACAGAGAGAGACCACAATTGAGATTTTAAGAATCATTGAAATATTGGCGCGAGAAAAACTACAGTGAGGAAACATAAGCAAACTACATTGGAATCACACGGAAATTCGTGCTCCACCTATTGGGGTTCGAGATAGTATCACTTGTCGGTCCTAATCTGATTTTGATTTCTTGAGGAGTTATTTCGATATTTATTTACTGCATAAAAACACCACCACAGTGAATCCATATAAAAACACCTCGGAATCAATTGATAGCTCTACGATGTGTGTCTCGGGGTTGATAGCCCATGAAAGGTTAAAGCAGGGCTTGTTACGATATATCGTATACATGAGGTTCATTTCGATTGAAAATTGAGCACACAAGGGCTTTTGCACTTAGAAGGGCGATAACGACCTCAATATTGAGTCGTGTTTCTTATGCGGTACCAAGATTCCTGGTATTGACTTTGGGGTCATGTCATTGTCGTGTGGTCAGGGTTCGACAGCTATTACGTAAAAATGGAGTAAGAGTTTAGATTCTGCTCCGTTAAGCCTTCTTGTTTATTTCTGTCCAATTCATTACTGTTATTCTATTTTGGGCGATCTAGGAGTCGGTGATTGTTGTAAACTCTGTTTTCTTTACGTGTACGTCCACAATTAAATGCGACTTTGCATTGCTACTCGTGAAGCAGAAATCGCGGTTTCGTTTTGCTTTGTTTCGGTGTTTCAATTGCTTCTTGAGTGCGAGATCATAATGAGGCGCGCCGCGAATGCCACTACCTTTGATCTGTTCATTTTAGCTCGGAAGAAGCGGGTTGAGTCTCGATCACGAGGCTCGCATCCGGTGGTACACGACCAAGCCTCAGAAACAAGGTCATGTCATTCAGTTATTTTCATGCTTTATTTTTGCGGTGCTCCTCATTTGTTCCCGGTGTTTGTGCTCATCTCCCTTGTTCTTACGTGTCGGCGTCATCTAGTAAAAGCAGCTGTATTTTATCGTTTTCTATCTCTCCATTTCACTACATCGAGGAAGGAAAAGTAGAGGAGAGGCAGGAGAGAGCCACAATTGAGATTTTAAGAATCATTGAAATATTGGCGCGAGAAAAACTACATGAGGAAACATAAGCAAACTACATTGGAATCACACGGAAATTCGTGCTCCACCTATTGGGGTTGAGATAGTATCACTTATCGGTCCTAATCGATTTTGATTTCTTGAGGGTTATTTCGATATTTATTTACTGCATAAAAACACCACCACAGTGAATCCATATAAAAACACCTCGGAATCAATTGATAGCTCTACGATGTGTGTCTCGGGGTTGATAGCCCATGAAAGGTTAAAGCAGGGCTTGTTACGATATATCGTATACATGAGGTTCATTTCGGTTGAAAATTGAGCACACAAGGGCTTTTGCACTTAGAAGTGCGATAACGACCTCAATATTGAGTCGTGTTTCTTATGCAGTACCAAGATTCTTGGTATTGATTTTGGGGTCATGTCATTGTCGT
Source organism: Salix exigua (assembly GCA_032356905.1). Taxonomy (NCBI): domain Eukaryota; kingdom Viridiplantae; phylum Streptophyta; class Magnoliopsida; order Malpighiales; family Salicaceae; genus Salix; species Salix exigua. Next base: position 9,780,546 of record CM063603.1, read on the forward strand.
GTGGTCGGGTTCGACCTTTATTACGTAAAAATGGAGTAAGAGTTTAGATTCTGCTCCGTTAAGCCTTCTTGTTTATTTCTGTCCAATTCATTACTGTTATTCTATTTTGGGCGATCTAGGAGTCCGATGATTGTTGTCAGCTCTGTTTTCTTTACGTGTCGTCCACAATTAAATGCGACTTTGCATTGCTACTCGTGAAGCCGAAATCGCGGTTTCGTTTTGCTTTGTTTCGATGTTTCAATTGCTTCTTGAGTCTGAGATCATAATGAGAGCGCGCAGCGAATGCCACTACCTCTGATCTGTTCATTTTAGCTCAGGAAGAAGCGGGTTGAGTCGCGATCACGAGGCTCGCATCCGGTGGTACACGACCAAGCCTCCGAAACAAGGTCATGTCATTCCGTTATTTTCATGCTTTATTTTTGCAGTGCTCCTGATTTGTTCCAGTGTTTGTGCTCATCTCCCTTGTTCTTCGTGTCGGCGTCATCTAGTAAAAGCATTGTATTTTATCGTTTTCTATCTCTCCATTTCACTACATCGAGGAAGGAAAAGTAGAGGAGAGGCAGAGAGAAGCCACAATTGAGATTTTAAGAATCATTGAAATATTGGCGCGAGAAAAAACTACGTGAGGAAACATAAGCAAACTACATTGGAATCACATGGAAATTCGTGCTCCACCTATTGGGGTTCGAGATAGTATCACTTGTCGGTCCTAATCGATTTTGATTTCTTGAGGGCTTATTTCGATATTTATTTCTGCCGCAAAAAACACCACCACAGCGAATCCATATAAAAACACCTCGGAATCAATTGATAGCTTTACGATGTGTGTCTCGGGGTTGATAGCCCATGAAAGGTTAAAACGAGGCTTGTTCTGATATATCGTATACATGAGGTTCATTTCGGTGGAAAATTGAGCACACAAGGGCTTTTGCACTTATTAGTACGATAACGACCTCAATATTGAGTCGTGTTTCTTATGCAGTACCAAGATTCCTGGTATTGATTTTGGGGTCATGTCATTGTCGTGTGGTCAGGGTTCGGCAGCTATTACGTAAAAATGGAGTAAGAGTTTAGATTACTGCTCAGTTAGCCTTCTTGTTTATTTCTGTCCAATTCATTACTGTTATTCTATTTTGGGCGATCTAGGAGTCCGATGATTGTTATAAACCTGTTTTCTTTACGTGTAAGTCCACAATTAAATGCGACTTTGCATTGCTACTCGTGAAACAGAAATCGCGGTTTCGTTTTGCTTTGTTTCGGTGTTTCAATTGCTTCTTGAGTGCGAGATCATAATGAGAGCGCGCGCGTGAATGCCACTACCTTTGATCTGTTCATTTAGCTCAGGAAGAAGCGGGTTGAGTGCTGATCCACGAGGCTCGCATCCGGTGGTACACGACCAAGCCTCAGAAACAAGGTCATGTCATTCAGTTATTTTCATGCTTTATTTTTGCGGTGCTCCTCATTTGTTCCAGTGTTTGTGCTCATCTCCCTTGTTCTTCGTGTCGGCGTCATCTAGTAAAAGCAGTTGTATTTTATCGTTTTCTATCTCTCCATTTCACTACATCGGGGAAGGAAAAGTAGAGGAGAGGCAGAGAGAGAGCCACAATTGAGATTTTAAGAATCATTGAAATATTGGCGCGAAAAAACTACTGAGGAAACATAAGCAAACTACATTGGAATCACACGGAAATTCGTGCTCCACCTATTGGGGTTCGAGATAGTATCACTTGTCGGTCCTAATCGATTTTGATTTCTTGAGGGTTATTTCGATATTTATTTACTGCATAAAAACACCACCACAGTGAATCCATATAAAAACACCTCGGAATCAATTGATAGCTCTACGATGTGTGTCTCGGGGTTGATAGCCCATGAAAGGTTAAAAGCAGGGCTTGTTACGATATATCGTATACATGAGGTTCATTTCGATCGAAAATTGAGCACACAAGGGCTTTTGCACTTAGAAGTGCGATAACGACCTCAATATTGAGTCGTGTTTCTTATCGCAGTACCAAGATTCTTGGTATTGATTTTGGGGTCATGTCATTGTCGTGTGGTCAGGGTTCGACCATTATTACGTAAAAATGGAGTAAGAGTTTAGATTCTGCTCAGTTAAGCCTTCTTGTTTATTTCTGTCCAATTCATTACTGTTATTCTATTTTGGGCGATCTAGGAGTCCGATGATTGTTATCAACTACTGTTTTCTTTACGTGTAGTCCACAATTAAATGCGACTTTGCATTGCTACTCGTGAAGCAGAAATCGCGGTTTCGTTTTGCTTTGTTTCGGTGTTTCAATTGCTTCTTGAGTGCGAGATCATAATGAGGCGCGCGCGAATGCCACTACCTTTGATCTGTTCATTTTAGCTCAGGAAGAAGCGAGGTTGAGTCTCGATCACGAGGCTCGCATCCGGTGGTACACGACCAAGCCTCAGAAACAAGGTCATGTCATTCAGTTATTTTCATGCTTTATTTTGCGGTGCTCCTCATTTGTTCCCAGTGTTTGTGCTCATCTCCCTTGTTCTTCGTGTCGGCGTCATCTAGTAAAAGCAGTTGTATTTTATCGTTTTCTATCTCTCCATTTCACTACATCGAGGAAGGAAAAGTAGAGAGAGGCAGAGAGAGAGCCACAATTGAGATTTTAAGAATCATTGAAATATTGGCGCGAGAAAAAACTACAGAGGAAACATAAGCAAACTACATTGGAATCACACGGAAATTCGTGCTCCACCTATTGGGGTTCGAGATAGTATCACTTGTCGGTCCTAATCGATTTTGATTTCTTGAGGGTTATTTCGATATTTATTTACTGCATAAAAAACACCACCAGCGAATCCATATAAAAACACCTCGGAATCAATTGATAGCTCTACGATGTGTGTCTCGGGGTTGATAGCCCATGAAAGGTTAAAAGCAGGGCTTGTTACGATATATCGTATACATGAGGTTCATTTCGATTGAAAATTGAGCACACAAGGGCTTTTGCACTTAGAAGTGCGATAACGACCTCAATATTGAGTCGTGTTTCTTATGCAGTACCAAGATTCTTGGTATTGATTTTGGGGTCATGTCATTGTCGGTGTGGTCAGGGTTCGGCCTTTATTACGTAAAAATGGAGTAAGAGTTTAGATTACTGCTCAGTTAAGCCTTCTTGTTTATTTCTGTCCAATTCATTACTGTTATTCTATTTTGGGCGATCTAGGAGTCGATGATTGTTGTCAGCTCTGTTTTCTTTACGTGTCGTCCACAATTAAATGCGACTTTGCATTGCTACTCATGAAGCAGAAATCGCGGTTTCGTTTTGCTTTGTTTCGATGTTTCAATTGCTTCTTGAGTGCGAGATCATAATGAGGCGCGCGCGAATGCCACTACCTTTGATCTGTTCATTTTAGCTCAGGAAGAAGCGGGTTGAGTCTCGATCACGAGGCTCGCATCCGGTGGTACCACGACCAAGCCTCAGAAACAAGGTCATGTCATTCAGTTATTTTCATGCTTTATTTTTGCGGTGCTCCTCATTTGTTCCCAGTGTTTGTGCTCATCTCCCTTGTTCTTCGTGTCGGCGTCATCTAGTAAAAGCCGCTGTATTTTATCGTTTTCTATCTCTCCATTTCACTACATCAGGGGAATGAAAAGTAGAGGAGAGCAGAGAGAGAGCCACAATTGAGATTTTAAGAATCATTGAAATATTAGCGCGAGAAAAAACTACGTGAGGAAACATAAGCAAACTACATTGGAATCACACGGAAATTCGTGCTCCACCTATTGGGGTTCAGATAGTATCACTTGTCGGTCCTAATCTGATTTTGACTTCTTGAGGGGTTATTTCGATATTTATTTCTGCCGCAAAAAACACCACCCCAGCGAATCCATATAAAAACACCTCGGAATCAATTGATAGCTTTACGATGTGTGTCTCGGGGTTGATAGCCCATGAAAGGTTAAAACGGGGCTTGTTCTGATATATCGTATACATGAGGTTCATTTCGATTGAAAATTGAGCACACAAGGGCTTTTGCACTTAGAAGTGCGATAACGACCTCAATATTGAGTCGTGTTTCTTATGCAGTACCAAGATTCTTGGTATTGATTTTGGGGTCATGTCATTGTCGTGTGATCCGGGTTCCAGCACTGTTACGTAAAAATGGAGTAAGAGTTTAGATTCTGCTCCGTTAAGCCTTCTTGTTTATTTCTGTCCAATTCATTACATTATTCTATTTTGGGCGATCTAGGAGTCCGATGATTGTTATCAAACCTGTTTTCTTTACGTGTCAGTCCACAATTAAATGCGACTTTGCATTGCTACTCATGAAACGAAATCGCGGTTTCGTTTTGCTTTGTTTCGGTGTTTCAATTGCTTCTTGAGTGCGAGATCATAATGAGGCGCGCGCGCGAATGCCACTACCTTTGATCTGTTCATTTTAGCTCAGGAAGAAGCGAGGTTGAGTGCTTGATCACGAGGCTCGCATCCGGTGGTACACGACCAAGCCTCGAAACAAGGTCATGTCATTCAGTTATTTTCATGCTTTATTTTTGCGGTGCTCCTCATTTGTTCCCAGTGTTTGTGCTCATCTCCCTTGTTCTTCGTGTCGGCGTCATCTAGTAAAAGCCGCTGTATTTTATCGTTTTCTATCTCTCCATTTCACTACATCGAGGAAGGAAAAGTAGAGAGAGGCAGAGAGAGAGCCACAATTGAGATTTTAAGAATCATTGAAATATTGGCGCGAGAAAAAACTACTGAGGAAACATAAGCAAACTACATTGGAATCACACGGAAATTCGTGCTCCACCTATTGGGGTTCGAGATAGTATCACTTGTCGGTCCTAATCGATTTTGATTTCTTGAGGGTTATTTACGATATTTATTTACTGCATAAAAACACCACCACAGTGAATCCATATAAAAACACCTCGGAATCAATTGATAGCTTTACGATGTGTGTCTCGGGGTTGATAGCCCATGAAAGGTTAAAAGCAGGGCTTGTTACGATATATCGTATACCTGAGGTTCATGTCGGTCGAAAATTGAGCACACAAGGGCTGTTGCACTTAGAAGTACGAGAACGACCTCAATAGTGAGTCGTGGTTCTGGTGGGGTACCAAGATTCCTGGTATTGATTTTGGGGTCATGTCATTGTCGTGTGGTCGGGTTCGACCATTATTACGTAAAAATGGAGTAAGAGTTTAGATTACTGCTCAGTTAAGCCTTCTTGTTTATTTCTGTCCAATTCATTACTGTTATTCTATTTTGGGCGATCTAGGAGTCGAGTGATTGTTAGTAAGCTCTGTTTTCTTTACGTGTCAGTCCACAATTAAATGCGACTTTGCATTGCTACTCGTGAAGCAGAAATCGCGGTTTCGTTTTGCTTTGTTTCGGTGTTTCAATTGCTTCTTGAGTGCGAGATCATAATGAGGCGCGCGCGAATGCCACTACCTTTGATCTGTTCATTTTAGCTCAGGAAGAAGCGGGTTGAGTACTGATCACGAGGCTCGCATCCGGTGGTACACGACCAAGCCTCCGAAACAAGGTCATGTCATTCCGTTATTTTCATGCTTTATTTTTGCAGCGCTCCTCATTTGTTCCCAGTGTTTGTGCTCATCTCCCTTGTTCTTCGTGTCGGCGTCATCTAGTAAAAGCCGCTGTATTTTATCGTTTTCTATCTCTCCATTTCACTACATCAGGGGAAGGAAAAGTAGAGGAGAGACGGAGAGAGAGCCACGAATTGAGATTTTAAGAATCATTGAAATATTGGCGCGAGAAAAAACTACGTGAGAAACATAAGCAAACTACATTGGAATCACACGGAAATTCGTGCTCCACCTATTGGGGTTCAGATAGTATCACTTGTCGGTCCTAATCTGATTTTGACTTCTTGAGGGGTTATTTCGATATTTATTTCTGCCGCAAAAAACACCACCCCAGCGAATCCATATAAAAACACCTCGGAATCAATTGATAGCTTTACGATGTGTGTCTCGGGGTTGATAGCCCAGGAAAGGTTAAAACGGGGCTTGTTCTGATATATCGTATACATGAGGTTCATTTCGGTCGAAAATTGAGCACACAAGGGCTTTTGCACTTAGAAGTACGATAACGACCTCAATATTGAGTCGTGTTTCTTATGCAGTACCAAGATTCATGGTATTGATTTTGGGGTCATGTCATTGTCGTGTGGTCGGGTTCCGACAGCATTACGTAAAAATGGAGTAAGAGTTTAGATTCTGCTCAGTTACGCCTTCTTGTTTATTTCTGTCCAATTCATTACTGTTATTCTATTTTGGGCGATCTAGGAGTCCGATGATTGTTATAAACACTGTTTTCTTTAGTGTAGTCCACAATTAAATGCGACTTTGCATTGCTACTCGCATGAAACCGAAATCGCGGTTTCGTTTTGCTTTGTTTCGAGTGTTTCAATTGCTTCTTGAGTGCGAGATCATAATGAGGCGCGCGCGAATGCCACTACCTTTGATCTGTTCATTTTAGCTCAGGAAGAAGCGAGGTTGAGTCGCGATCACGAGGCTTCGCATCCGGTGGTACACGACCAAGCCTCAGAAACAAGGTCATGTCATTCAGTTATTTTCATGCTTTATTTTTGCGGTGCTCCTCATTTGTTCCCGGTGTTTGTGCTCATCTCCCTTGTTCTTCGTGTCGGCGTCATCTAGTAAAAGCATTGTATTTTATCGTTTTCTATCTCTCCATTTCACTACATCGGGGAAGGAAAAGTAGAGGAGAGCAGAGAGAAGCCACAATTGAGATTTTAAGAATCATTGAAATATTGGCGCGAGAAAAACTACGTGAGGAAACATAAGCAAACTACATTGGAATCACACGGAAATTCGTGCTCCACCTATTGGGGTTCGAGATAGTATCACTTATCGGTCCTAATCTGATTTTGATTTCTTGAGGGTTATTTCGATATTTATTTACTGCATAAAAACACCACCACAGTGAATCCATATAAAAACACCTCGGAATCAATTGATAGCTTTACGATGTGTGTCTCGGGGTTGATAGCCCATGAAAGGTTAAAGCAGGGCTTGTTACGATATATCGTATACATGAGGTTCATTTCGATTGAAAATTGAGCACACAAGGGCTTTTGCACTTAGAAGTGCGATAGCGACCTCAATATTGAGTCGTGTTTCTTGTGCAGTACCAAGATTCCTGGTATTGATTTTGGGGTCATGTCATTGTCGTGTGGTCAGGGTTCGACCATTATTACGTAAAAATGGAGTAAGAGTTTAGATTCTGCTCAGTTAAGCCTTCTTGTTTATTTCTGTCCAATTCATTACTGTTATTCTATTTTGGGCGATCTAGGAGTCCGATGATTGTTGTAAGCTACTGTTTTCTTTACGTGTACGTCCACAATTAAATGCGACTTTGCATTGCTACTCGTGAAACGAAATCGCGGTTTCGTTTTGCTTTGTTTCGGTGTTTCAATTGCTTCTTGAGTGCGAGATCATAATGAGGCGCGCCGCGAATGCCACTACCTTTGATCTGTTCATTTTAGCTCAGGAAGAAGCGAGGTTGAGTCGCGATCCACGAGGCTCGCATCCGGTGGTACACGACCAAGCCTCAGAAACAAGGTCATGTCATTCAGTTATTTTCATGCTTTATTTTGGCAGTGCTCCTGATTTGTTCCCAGTGTTTGTGCTCATCTCCCTTGTTCTTCGTGTCGGCGTCATCTAGTAAAAGCCGTTGTATTTTATCGTTTTCTATCTCTCCATTTCACTACATCAGGGGAAGGAAAAGTAGAGGAGAGACACAGAGAGAGCCACGAATTGAGATTTTAAGAATCATTGAAATATTGGCGCAGAAAAAACTACAGCGGGGAAACATAAGCAAACTACATTGGAATCAGTTGGAAATTCGTGCTCCACCTATTGGGGTTCAGATAGTATCACTTGTCGGTCCTAATCGATTTTGATTTCTTGAGGGCTATTTCGATATTTATTTCTGCCGCAAAAAACACCACCACAGCGAATCCATATAAAAACACCTCGGAATCAATTGATAGCTTTACGATGTGTGTCTCGGGGTTGATAGCCCATGAAAGGTTAAAACGGGGCTTGTTCTGATATATCGTATACATGAGGTTCATTTTGGTCGAAAATTGAGCACACAAGGGCTTTTGCACTTAGAAGTGCGATGACGACCTCAATATTGAGTCGTGTTTCTTATGCAGTACCAAGATTCCTGGTATTGATTTTGGGGTCATGTCATTGTCGTGTGGTCAGGGTTCCGACCTTTATTACGTAAAAATGGAGTGAGAGTTTAGATTCTGCTCCGTTAGCCTTCTTGTTTATTTCTGTCCAATTCATTACGTTATTCTATTTTGGGCGATCTAGGAGTCGAGTGATTGTTAGTACACTCTGTTTTCTTTACGTGTACGTCCACAATTAAATGCGACTTTGCATTGCTACTCGTGAGCAGAAATCGCGGTTTCGTTTTGCTTTGTTTTCGAGTGTTTCAATTGCTTCTTGAGTGCGAGATCATAATGAGGCGCCTGCGAATGCCACTACCTTTGATCTGTTCATTTTAGCTCAGGAAGAAGCGAGGTTGAGTCGCGATCACGAGGCTCGCATCCGGTGGTACACGACCAAGCCTCCGAAACACGGTCATGTCATTCAATTATTTTCATGCTTTATTTTTGCAGTGCTCCTTATTTGTTCCCAGTGTTTGTGCTCATCTCCCTTGTTATTCGTGTCGGCGTCATCTAGTAAAAGCAGCTGTATTTTATCGTGTTCTATCTCTCAATTTCACTACATCGAGGAAGGAAAAGTAGAGGAGAGCAGAGAGAAGCCACAATTGAGATTTTAAGAATCATTGAAATATTGGCGCAGAAAAAACTACAGCGGGGAAACATAAGCAAACTACATTGGAATCAGTTGGAAATTCGTGCTCCACCTATTGGGGTTCAGATAGTATCACTTGTCGGTCCTAATCTGATTTTGATTTCTTGAGGGGCTATTTCGATATTTATTTCTGCCGCAAAAAACACCACCACAGCGAATCCATATAAAAACACCTCGGAATCAATTGATAGCTTTACGATGTGTGTCTCGGGGTTGATAGCCCATGAAAGGTTAAAACGGGGCTTGTTCTGATATATCGTATACATGAGGTTCATTTCGGTCGAAAATTGAGCACACAAGGGCTTTTGCACTTAGAAGTACGATAACGACCTCAATACTGAGTCCTGTTTCTTGTCTGGTACCAAGATTCTTGGTATTGATTTTGGGGTCATGTCATTGTCGTGTGGTCCGGGTTCCAGCACTGTTACGTAAAAATGGAGTAAGAGTTTAGATTCTGCTCCGTTCGCCTTACTGTTTATTTCTGTCCAATTCATTCTGTTATTCTATTTTGGGCGATCTAGGAGTCCAGTAATTGTTTTCTTTCGTGTCGTCCACAATTCGTACGACTTTGCATTGCTACTCGCGAAACCGACATCGCGGTTTTGTTTTGCTTTGTTTTCAGTGTTTCAATTGCTTCTTGAGTCTGAGATCATAATTAGAGCGCGCCGCGAATGCCACTACCTTTGATCTGTTCATTTTAGCTCCGGAAGAACCCGAAGAAAGCAGGTGGAGTACTGATCACGAGGCTCGCATCCGGTGGTACACGACCAAGCCTCCGAAACAAGGTCATGTCATTCCGTTATTTTCATGATTTATTTTTGCAGTGCTCCTGATTTGTTCCCAGTGTTTGTGCTCATCTCCCTTGTTCTTCGTGTCGGCGTCATCTAGTAAAAGCCGCTGTATTTTATCGTTTTCTATCTCTCCATTTCACTACATCAGGGGAAGGAAAAGTAGAGGAGAGACAGAGAGAACCCGCAATTGAGATTTTAAGAATCATTGAAATATTGGCGCAGAAAAAACTACAGCGGGGAAACATAAGCAAACTACATTGGAATCACCTGGAAATTCGTGCTCCACCTATTGGGGTTCAGATAGTATCACTTGTCGGTCCTAATCTGATTTTGATTTCTTGAGGGGTTATTTCGATATTTATTTCTGCCGCAAAAAACACCACCCCAGCGAATCCATATAAAAACACCTCGGAATCAATTGATAGCTTTACGATGTGTGTCTCGGGGTTGATAGCCCAGGAAAGGTTAAAACGGGGCTTGTTCTGATATATCGTATACATGAGGTTCATTTCGGTCGAAAATTGAGCACACAAGGGCTTTTGCACTTAGAAGTACGATAACGACCTCAATATTGAGTCGTGTTTCTTGTGCAGTACCAAGATTCTTTGTATTGATTTTGGGGTCATGTCATTGTCGTGTGGTCCGGGTTCCAGCACTGTTACGTAAATATGGACTAAGAGTTTAGATTCTGCTCAGTTAAGCCTTCTTGTTTATTTCTGTCCAATTCATTACTGTTATTCTATTTTGGGCGATCTAGGAGTCCGATGATTGTTAGTCGCTTCGTTTTCTTTCGTGTAGTCCACAATTAGATGCGACTTTGCATTGCTACTCGTGAAACCGAAATCGCGGTTTCGTTTTGCTTTGTTTCGATGTTTCAATTGCTTCTTGAGTCCGAGATCATAATGAGAGCGCCGCGAATGCCACTACCTTTGATCTGTTCATTTTAGCTCGGGAAGAAAGCGAGGTTGAGTCGTCGATCACGAGGCTCGCATCCGGTGGTACACGACCAAGCCTCAGAAACAAGGTCATGTCATTCAGTTATTTTCATGCTTTATTTTTGCAGTGCTCCTCATTTGTTCCAGTGTTTGTGCTCATCTCCCTTGTTCTTCGTGTCGGCGTCATCTAGTAAAAGCCGATGTATTTTATCGTTTTCTATCTCTCCAATTCACTACATCGAGGAAGGAAAAGTAGAGGAGAGCAGAGAGAGACCACAATTGAGATTTTAAGAATCATTGAAATATTGGCGCGAGAAAAACTACAGTGGGAAACATAAGCAAACTACATTGGAATCACATGGAAATTCGTGCTCCACCTATTGGGGTTCGAGATAGTATCACTTGTCGGTCCTAATCGATTTTGATTTCTTGAGGGGTTATTTCGATATTTATTTCTGCCGCAAAAAACACCACCACAGCGAATCCATATAAAAACACCTCGGAATCAATTGATAGCTTTACGATGTGTGTCTCGGGGTTGATAGCCCATGAAAGGTTAAAACGGGGCTTGTTCTGATATATCGTATACATGAGGTTCATTTCGGTTGAAAATTGAGCACACAAGGGCTTTTGCACTTAGAAATGCGATAACGACCTCAATATTGAGTCGTGTTTCTTATGCAGTACCAAGATTCTTGGTATTGATTTTGGGGTCATGTCATTGTCGTGTGGTCAGGGTTCCGACCATCATTACGTAAAAATGGAGTGAGAGTTTAGATTACTGCTCAGTTACGCCTTCTTGTTTATTTCTGTCCAATTCATTACAGTTATTCTATTTTGGGCGATCTAGGAGTCCGATGATTGTTGTCAACCTGTTTTCTTTACGTGTCGTCCACAATTAGATGCGACTTTGCATTGCTACTCATGAAACCGTCATCGCGGTTTTGTTTTGCTTTGTTTTCAGTGTTTCAATTGCTTCTTGAGTCTGAGATCATAATGAGAGCGCGCCGCGAATGCCACTACCTTTGATCTGTTCATTTTAGCTCCGGAAGAAAGCAGGTTGAGTACTGATCACGAGGCTCGCATCCGGTGGTACACGACCAAGCCTCCGAAACAAGGTCATGTCATTCCGTTATTTTCATGCTTTATTTTGCGGTGCTCCTCATTTGTTCCAGTGTTTGTGCTCATCTCCCTTGTTCTTCGATGTCGGCGTCATCTAGTAAAAGCAGCTGTATTTTATCGTTTTCTATCTCTCCATTTCACTACATCGAGGAAGGAAAAGTAGAGAGAGAGCAGAGAGAGCCACAATTGAGATTTTAAGAATCATTGAAATATTGGCGCGAGAAAAACTACAGTGGGAAACATAAGCAAACTGCATTGGAATCACCTGGAAATTCGTGCTCCACCTATTGGGGTTCAGATAGTATCACTTGTCGGTCCTAATCTGATTTTGATTTCTTGAGGGGTTATTTCGATATTTATTTCTGCCGCAAAAAACACCACCACAGCGAATCCATATAAAAACACCTCGGAATCAATTGATAGCTTTACGATGTGTGTCTCGGGGTTGATAGCCCATGAAAGGTTAAAACGGGGCTTGTTCTGATATATCGTATACATGAGGTTCATTTCGGTCGAAAATTGAGCACACAAGGGCTTTTGCACTTAGAAGTACGATAACGACCTCAATACTGAGTCCTGTTTCTTGTCTGGTACCAAGATTCTTGGTATTGATTTTGGGGTCATGTCATTGTCGTGTGGTCCGGGTTCCAGCACTGTTACGTAAAAATGGAGTAAGAGTTTAGATTCTGCTCCGTTCGCCTTACTGTTTATTTCTGTCCAATTCATTCTGTTATTCTATTTTGGGCGATCTAGGAGTCCAGTAATTGTTGTCGCTTCTGTTTTCTTTCGTGTCGTCCACAATTCGTACGACTTTGCATTGCTACTCGCGAAACCGAAATCGCGGTTTTCGTTTTGCTTTGTTTTCAGTGTTTCAATTGCTTCTTGAGTCTGAGATCATAATTAGAGCGCGCCGCGAATGCCACTACCTTTGATCTGTTCATTTTAGCTCCGGAAGAACCCGAAGAAAGCAGGTGGAGTACTGATCACGAGGCTCGCATCCGGTGGTACACGACCAAGCCTCCGAAACAAGGTCATGTCATTCCGTTATTTTCATGATTTATTTTTGCAGTGCTCCTGATTTGTTCCCAGTGTTTGTGCTCATCTCCCTTGTTCTTCGTGTCGGCGTCATCTAGTAAAAGCCGCTGTATTTTATCGTTTTCTATCTCTCCATTTCACTACATCAGGGGAAGGAAAAGTAGAGGAGAGACACAGAGAGAGCCACGAATTGAGATTTTAAGAATCATTGAAATATTGGCGCAGAAAAAACTACAGCGGGGAAACATAAGCAAACTACATTGGAATCAGTTGGAAATTCGTGCTCCACCTATTGGGGTTCAGATAGTATCACTTGTCGGTCCTAATCTGATTTTGATTTCTTGAGGGGTTATTTCGATATTTATTTCTGCCGCAAAAAACACCACCACAGCGAATCCATATAAAAACACCTCGGAATCAATTGATAGCTTTACGATGTGTGTCTCGGGGTTGATAGCCCATGAAAGGTTAAAACGGGGCTTGTTCTGATATATCGTATACATGAGGTTCATTTCGGTCGAAAATTGAGCACACAAGGGCTTTTGCACTTAGAAGTACGATAACGACCTCAATATTGAGTCGTGTTTCTTGTCTGGTACCAAGATTCTTGGTATTGATTTTGGGGTCATGTCATTGTCGTGTGGTCCGGGTTCCAGCACTGTTACGTAAAAATGGAGTGAGAGTTTAGATTCTGCTCCGTTCGCCTTACTGTTTATTTCTGTCCAATTCATTCTGTTATTCTATTTTGGGCGATCTAGGAGTCCAGTAATTGTTGTCGCTTCTGTTTTCTTTCGTGTCGTCCACAATTCGTACGACTTTGCATTGCTACTCGCGAAACCGAAATCGCGGTTTTCGTTTTGCTTTGTTTTCAGTGTTTCAATTGCTTCTTGAGTCTGAGATCATAATGAGAGCGCGCCGCGAATGCCACTACCTCTGATCTGTTCATTTTAGCTCCGGAAGAACCCGAAGAAAGCAGGTTGAGTACTGATCACGAGGCTCGCATCCGGTGGTACACGACCAAGCCTCCGAAACAAGGTCATGTCATTCCGTTATTTTCATGCTTTATTTTTGCAGTGCTCCTGATTTGTTCCCAGTGTTTGTGCTCATCTCCCTTGTTCTTCGTGTCGGCGTCATCTAGTAAAAGCCGCTGTATTTTATCGTTTTCTATCTCTCCATTTCACTACATCAGGGGAAGGAAAAGTAGAGGAGGCAGAGAGAGCCACAATTGAGATTTTAAGAATCATTGAAATATTGGCGTGAGAAAAACTACAGTGGGAAACATAAGCAAACTACATTGGAATCACCTGGAAATTCGTGCTCCACCTATTGGGGTTCAGATAGTATCACTTGTCGGTCCTAATCTGATTTTGATTTCTTGAGGGGTTATTTCGATATTTATTTCTGCCGCAAAAAACACCACCCCAGCGAATCCATATAAAAACACCTCGGAATCAATTGATAGCTTTACGATGTGTGTCTCGGGGTTGATAGCCCAGGAAAGGTTAAAACGGGGCTTGTTCTGATATATCGTATACATGAGGTTCATTTCGGTCGAAAATTGAGCACACAAGGGCTTTTGCACTTAGAAGTACGATAACGACCTCAATATTGAGTCGTGTTTCTTGTCTGGTACCAAGATTCCTGGTATTGATTTTGGGGTCATGTCATTGTCGTGTGGTCCGGGTTCCAGCACTGTTACGTAAAAATGGAGTGAGAGTTTAGATTCTGCTCCGTTCGCCTTACTGTTTATTTCTGTCCAATTCATTCTGTTATTCTATTTTGGGCGATCTAGGAGTCCAGTAATTGTTGTCGCTTCTGTTTTCTTTCGTGTCGTCCACAATTCGTACGACTTTGCATTGCTACTCGCGAAACCGAAATCGCGGTTTCGTTTTGCTTTGTTTTCAGTGTTTCAATTGCTTCTTGAGTCTGAGATCATAATGAGAGCGCGCCGCGAATGCCACTACCTTTGATCTGTTCATTTTAGCTCCGGAAGAAAGCAGGTTGAGTACTGATCACGAGGCTCGCATCCGGTGGTACACGACCAAGCCTCCGAAACAAGGTCATGTCATTCCGTTATTTTCATGCTTTATTTTTGCAGCGCTCCTTATTTGTTCCCAGTGTTTGTGCTCATCTCCCTTGTTCTTCGTGTCGGCGTCATCTAGTAAAAGCCGCTGTATTTTATCGTTTTCTATCTCTCCATTTCACTACATCAGGGGAAGGAAAAGTAGAGGAGAGACGGAGAGAGCCACGAATTGTGATTTTAAGAATCATTGAAATATTGGCGTGAAAAAACTACAGCGGGGAAACATAAGCAAACTACATTGGAATCACCTGGAAATTCGTGCTCCACCTATTGGGGTTCAGATAGTATCACTTGTCGGTCCTAATCTGATTTTGACTTCTTGAGGGGTTATTTCGATATTTATTTCTGCCGCAAAAAACACCACCCCAGCGAATCCATATAAAAACACCTCGGAATCAATTGATAGCTTTACGATGTGTGTCTCGGGGTTGATAGCCCATGAAAGGTTAAAACGGGGCTTGTTCTGATATATCGTATACATGAGGTTCATTTCGGTCGAAAATTGAGCACACAAGGGCTTTTGCACTTAGAAGTACGATAACGACCTCAATATTGAGTCGTGTTTCTTGTCTGGTACCAAGATTCCTGGTATTGATTTTGGGGTCATGTCATTGTCGTGTGGTCCGGGTTCCAGCACTGTTACGTAAAAATGGAGTGAGAGTTTAGATTCTGCTCCGTTCGCCTTACTGTTTATTTCTGTCCAATTCATTCTGTTATTCTATTTTGGGCGATCTAGGAGTCCAGTAATTGTTGTCGCTTCTGTTTTCTTTCGTGTCGTCCACAATTCGTACGACTTTGCATTGCTACTCGCGAAACCGAAATCGCGGTTTCGTTTTGCTTTGTTTTCAGTGTTTCAATTGCTTCTTGAGTCTGAGATCATAATGAGAGCGCGCCGCGAATGCCACTACCTTTGATCTGTTCATTTTTAGCTCCGGAAGAAAGCAGGTTGAGTACTGATCACGAGGCTCAGTATCCGGTGGTACACGACCAAGCCCCGAAACAAGGTCATGTCATTCCGTTATTTTCATGCTTTATTTTTGCAGTGCTCCTGATTTGTTCCCAGTGTTTGTGCTCATCTCCCTTGTTCTTCGTGTCGGCGTCATCTAGTAAAAGCCGCTGTATTTTATCGTTTTCTATCTCTCCATTTCACTACATCAGGGGAAGGAAAAGTAGAGGAGAGACACAGAGAGAGCCACGAATTGAGATTTTAAGAATCATTGAAATATTGGCGCAGAAAAAACTACAGCGGGGAAACATAAGCAAACTACATTGGAATCAGTTGGAAATTCGTGCTCCACCTATTGGGGTTCAGATAGTATCACTTGTCGGTCCTAATCTGATTTTGATTTCTTGAGGGGTTATTTCGATATTTATTTCTGCCGCAAAAAACACCACCACAGCGAATCCATATAAAAACACCTCGGAATCAATTGATAGCTTTACGATGTGTGTCTCGGGGTTGATAGCCCATGAAAGGTTAAAACGGGGCTTGTTCTGATATATCGTATACATGAGGTTCATTTCGGTCGAAAATTGAGCACACAAGGGCTTTTGCACTTAGAAGTACGATAACGACCTCAATATTGAGTCGTGTTTCTTGTCTGGTACCAAGATTCTTGGTATTGATTTTGGGGTCATGTCATTGTCGTGTGGTCCGGGTTCCAGCACTGTTACGTAAAAATGGAGTAAGAGTTTAGATTCTGCTCCGTTCGCCTTACTGTTTATTTCTGTCCAATTCATTCTGTTATTCTATTTTGGGCGATCTAGGAGTCCAGTAATTGTTGTCGCTTCTGTTTTCTTTCGTGTCGTCCACAATTCGTACGACTTTGCATTGCTACTCGCGAAACCGAAATCGCGGTTTTGTTTTGCTTTGTTTTCAGTGTTTCAATTGCTTCTTGAGTCTGAGATCATAATTAGAGCGCGCCGCGAATGCCACTACCTTTGATCTGTTCATTTTAGCTCCGGAAGAACCCGAAGAAAGCAGGTTGAGTACTGATCACGAGGCTCGCATCCGGTGGTACACGACCAAGCCTCCGAAACAAGGTCATGTCATTCCGTTATTTTCGTGTTTTATTTTTGCAGTGTTCCTTATTTGTTCGCAGTGTGTGTGCTCATCTCCCTTGTTCTTCGTGTCGGCGTCATCTAGTAAAAGCCGCTGTATTTTATCGTTTTCCATCTCTCCATTTCACTACATCAGGGGAAGGAAAAGTAGAGAGAGAGCCACGAATTGAGATTTTAAGAATCATTGAAATGTTGGCGCAGAAAAAACTACAGCGGGGAAACATAAGCAAACTACATTGGAATCACTTGGAAATTCGTACTCCACCTATTGGGGTTCAGATAGTATCACTTGTCGGTCCTAATCTGATTTTGATTTCTTGAGGGGTTATTTCGATATTTATTTCTGCCGCAAAAAACACCACCACAGCGAATCCATATAAAAACACCTCGGAATCAATTGATAGCTTTACGATGTGTGTCTCGGGGTTGATAGCCCATGAAAGGTTAAAACGGGGCTTGTTCTGATATATCGTATACATGAGGTTCATTTCGGTCGAAAATTGAGCACACAAGGGCTTTTGCACTTAGAAGTACGATAACGACCTCAATACTGAGTCCTGTTTCTTGTCTGGTACCAAGATTCTTGGTATTGATTTTGGGGTCATGTCATTGTCGTGTGGTCCGGGTTCCAGCACTGTTACGTAAAAATGGAGTAAGAGTTTAGATTCTGCTCCGTTCGCCTTACTGTTTATTTCTGTCCAATTCATTCTGTTATTCTATTTTGGGCGATCTAGGAGTCCAGTAATTGTTTTCTTTCGTGTCGTCCACAATTCGTACGACTTTGCATTGCTACTCGCGAAACCGACATCGCGGTTTTGTTTTGCTTTGTTTTCAGTGTTTCAATTGCTTCTTGAGTCTGAGATCATAATTAGAGCGCGCCGCGAATGCCACTACCTTTGATCTGTTCATTTTAGCTCCGGAAGAACCCGAAGAAAGTATCACTTGTCGGTCCTAATCTGATTTTGATTTCTTAAGGGGTTATTTCGATATTCATTTCTGCCGCAAAAAACACAACCATAGCGAATCCATAAAAAAAACACCTCGGAATCAATTGAAAGCTTATGATGTGTGTCTCAGGGTTGATAGCCTATGATAGGTTAAAACGGGGCTTGTTCTGATATCGTATACAAGGGCTTTTCGGTTAAAAATTGAGCACACAAGGGCTTTTGCACTTAGAAGTACAAGAACGACCTCGATATTGAGTCCTGTTTTTTGTCTGGTACCAAGATTCTTGGTATTGATTTTGTGATGCGAACCAGCCCAAAAACACCAACATCGACCCATTACAGGTTCCAAATGGTCCAATCACGCGGTCTAGGACAAAGGCATTGAAAGAGGCAATGAATGCATTGGTCTTGAAGGTTTTAATCCGGGCAGAATGGCAAGGACCGTTGGAGTATCAAAAGAAGACCTTAGTATTATCCATGTGCAGGAGGGGTCCAATACAACCTTATTTGGACCATGAAATTAGGACAACAAAAGGATCCAAAAGAGTCCTACTACAACATGGAAACATGGGATTGATGGGCTGGATGGAAGAGAATAAATAAATCTTATGGGCTCTATTTAAGTTAGTTAGCTACAGCCCAAGGCTTGTTTGGGCTTAATTAAGACTTTGTTTTCAGATAGGATCCAAGGCTTGCTTGGATTAAGTAATGGGCTCTTTAATTTAGCATTTTGGGTCTGTTTTCAGTGGACCTCATTTAAGTCCACATAAGAGGTCCATTAGGGTTACTTTTAAGGACTATATAAACTCATGTAACCCTTACTTCAGCAGCCATTGATGAAACTTCATTCTGAACTCTTCAGTTTACTGTAAGAGAGATTCTTGCATTCTTTAGTTCTTGAACGAACTGAATCTGACTTATCGAAGATTAACTGGCTTCGTGGCGTCATTCTACTCATTCCAATAGTGTTGGTGCCTTGGGGCAGGGTTTCCATTGTGTCACACTCCTATCAGACCTTCTTTTGGCTTTCCGGGATCTTATCTCATTCTTGGTTGTGGGTTACGTGACCACGTGATCATGAGGTTCGCATCAGGTGGTATCAGAGCTAGGCTCCGAAACAAGGTCATATCATTCTGTTATTTTCGTGCTTTTTTTTGTGTGTGTTCCTTGAAGTTTTCCAGTGTTTGTGTTGATCTCTTTGTTCTTCGTGTCAGCGTCATCTTAAAAAAAAGAAGTTATATTTCATCATTTTCTGTCTCTTCATTTTCTGTCAACGTCATCTTAAAAAAAAGAAAAGAAAAAAAAACGAAAGAGAGAATAGAGGCATTAGTTGAAATCTTAATCTTACTGCAGAAAACACTAGTCTGGGGAAACACAAGCAAATCACATCGGAATCAGTTGTATTTTCATATTGGGTCTATTGGGGATAAGATAGTATCATATATCAAATTTGAGCTTATTCTGATATCGATTTCTTGAGGGGTTATTTCGAAATCCATTTCTGCCGTAGAAACACTACCTTAGTGAACCCATATAAAAACACCTTAGAATCCATTGAAACTTTATATTCTGTCTAGGGGTTGATATCGCATGATATATTACATTGGGGATTATTTCGATATCGTATACTAGAGGTTTCAATTGGAGGTTTATTTTTGCCGCAAATTCACCACATAAGGGTTTGTGTACCTAGAAGAACGAGAAAGGCCTATAAATTGAGTGCTATGTTTTACTTAGTACTAGAATATTGAATATTGATTTGGAGGTCGTTTCGAAATTGGTTTGTCTTGGTTTCAATTCTATTACGTAAAAATTGCGTAAGAGGTTAAATTCTGCTCGAGACTCAAAACAAGATCCCTACTGTTTAAATTTGTCCAATTCTCTAGTTTCATTCTATTGTCAGCCATCTAGGAGTCAAGTAATTGTTTTCTCTAGTATTTGTTCTCTTTTATTTCGTGTCTTCGTATCGTCCATAATTCGTACAAATTTGCTAATCGTAGTTTTGTTTTGCTTTGTTTTCAGTATTTTTATTGCTTCTTGAGTGAATCATAATTAGAGTGAGTTGCGAAGGCTACTAACTTTGATGTGTTGATTTTAGTTTTGAAAGAACCAAAAGACAACAAGTTGTAAGTAAAAGACGTAGTGAGCTTATTAGAGTGAAAAAAACCTTGATTTCTTTTGTGTGTGTGATACACGAGAGTTGTGAAGATATCTATATATATCTATATATATATATATATTTTGCTACTAACCAAATTTTGCAGATTCAAAGGATGTCTGAAAACAACGAATTAGGGACAAAATGTTGACGTGGCGTTCCAATTACGAGCTAGGGGTCAACAACTTGAGTTGATATCGAGGGCATTCAAAGATCTGAAAGATGAGGTGAATTCAATAAAGCAACAGAATAGAGGGGTTGATCGCCGAGGAAATACCGTCCGTATGGCCGTACGGAATAACAGATCTGATTTTGAAGAGGATGTTGATGAAAATGCAGATATGGGCGAAGATGACTATGATTTTGCATCTGTTGGCCAAGGAGTCAGGTCTGGACCGAGCAGAGCTAGGAGAAATGTGAATTTCCATGGCATGGGGAATTATGAAGATATGGATGGGGACAACATCAAACTGAAAATTCCTAACTTTGAAGGTAAAAATGATCCCGAGACTTATTTGGAGTGGGAGAAGAAAGTAGATTGGATTTTTGATTGTCATAGCTATTCTGAACAAAAAAAATGAAATTGGTGATGATTGAGTTTACAACGTATGCAATGATTTGGTGGGACCAAATTGTGATTGGTAGGAGGAGGAATGGGGAGCGACCCGTTCAGAGTTGGGGGGAGATGAAAGCGGTAATGAGGAGACGATTTGTGCCAAACCACTATTATAGAGACCTATACCTGAAGCTCCAAGGTCTAAATCAAGGCTATAAGACAGTAGATGAATATCACAAAGAGATGGAAATAGCAATGATTCGTGCCAATGTTGTTGAGGATAGAGAAGCCACCATGGCTAGATTTCTTAATGGGTTGAATCGTGACATTGCCAATGTGGTTGAGCTACAACACTATGTGGAGCTAGAGGACATGGTTCACATGGCTACGAAGGTAGAGAGACAACTCAGGAAGGGACATGTTCGGCCAGGATCTAATCCGGGCTCTTCATCATCGTGGAAAACGAATCTGAAGAGAGAGGGTACTGTCCAGCCAAGATCGTTTGTTCCTTCTAAAACTGAACGAACAACGGCTAAGGTTGATGCCCCTACTAGTACCAAAGGTAAATCTGAAACTCAACCTAAACGTACTCATGATGTTAAATGTTTTAGGTGTCAAGGGCATGGGCATTATGCTTCAGAGTGTCCAAACAAGAGAATCATGATGATTAAAGATGATGGTGATATGGAATCTGAAAGTGACCAATCTGATTGCGAAGGCATGCCACCATTGGAGGATATTGATGAGGATGAGTTAGCATTACCGGTTGCGGGGTCCTTGGTTATAAGGCGCACACTTCAGGTTCAAGTCAAGGATGATGAGTCTCATCAACAAAGAGAGAATATCTTCTATACGCGATGTTACATACAAAGCAAGGTGTGTTGATGTTTGCAGTACCACCCTTGTTAGTAAACTGAATTTGAGAATTGTTAAGCATGCGAAACCATATAGATTGCAATGGTTGAATGATAGTGGTGAAGTGAAAGTGACTAAGCAGGTTGTGGTCCCATTTTCAATTGGGAAGTATGTTGATGAAGTTCTGTGCGATGTGGTACCAATGCAAGCAAGTCACATCTTGTTAGGGAGGCCATGGCAATATGATAGGAAGGCAGTTCATGATGGGGTTAAGAATAGGTATACCATTGTAAAAGATGGTAAAACCATCACTCTTGTACCTCTTACACCCAAACAGGTGTATGACGATCAAATAAAGCTAAAAAGAGAGCATGAGTCGATGGGGAGAGAAAATCAAGGTGAGGAACATAGGGAGAGAAAACCATCAGATTCAGCCAGAACACAAACCTCTACAACCTCTTCAGCCACCCATCCAAACAAAAACAAATGTTTGGCCAACACTCCCAACAAATCAGACCATTCGACCACTCAAAAACACCCAAATCTGGCTGAGAGTGGAGGTAAGACAAGAGGAGAGAAGAAAGTCAAGAAGAGTAATGAGAATTGTGTGGAAAAACTAGAGAAACAACCTAATTTTTATGCTAGAGAGGGTGAGGTCAGATCTGCATATTTTACTAACAAGCCAATGATTTTACTTGTGTACAAGGAGGCTTACTTTAACACTAATGATCTTGATCATATTGTGCCTAGTGCTGCTATTTCTTTGTTGCAGGAGTTTGATGATGTGTTCCCCGACGATACTCCAAGTGGATTACCTCCATTGCGAGGGATAGAGCATCAGATTGATTTCGTACCCGGAGCTTCAATTCCTAACCGGTCAGCATATAAAAGCAATCCCGAGGAGACGAAAGAGCTTCAAAGGCAAGTTGATGAGCTGATGGAAAAGGGCTACATTCGTGAGAGTATGAGCCCATGTGACGTACCGGTGCTACTTGTGCCTAAGAAGGATGGAACATGGAGGATGTGTGTTGACTGCTGAGCAATCAACAACATAACGGTAAAGTATAGACACCTTATTCCTAGGCTTGATGACATGTTAGATGAGTTACATGGATCTTGCATTTTCTCTAAAATCGACTTGAAAAGTGGGTACCATCATATTAGGATGAAAGAGGGTGATGAGTGGAAAACTGCATTTAAGACTAAGTATGGTTTATATGAATGGTTAGTGATGCCGTTTGGACTTACAAATGCACCAAGTACGTTTATGCGTTTGATGAATCATGTGTTGCGTGATTCATGATTCACGACTTTGATCTGTTCATTTTAGCTATGAAAGAACCCAAAGAAAGCAAGTTGAGTACTGATCACGAGGCTCGCATCAGGTGGTACCCTAGCAAGGCTCCGAAATAAGGTCATATCATTCAGTTATTTTCTTGTTTTTTTTAGTGTTCCTTAGAGTTCCAATTCATTTTGTTATTCTATTTTGGGTAATCTAGGAGTCAAGGAATTGTTGTTGCTTCATATATATATATATATATATATATATATACACACACACACACACACTAGAAATTTTCACAACTACAAATATTTAAAAAAGCAATAATAAAAAGAAATGAGAAAAAATTTATTACATTTTAAAATATTATGTTTTTAAAGAATAAATAAAAAAAATTAAAAGGGAAAATATACTAATATCATTTTTTGAATGATCATCAAAAACAAATTAAAATTTAAACATTAATTATTTTAAAAAATAATAATAGAGTAAATAATAAAAATTAAGAACAAAAACCAAGAGCATGTATATATAACCATATACGAATATAACAATATAACAATATATATATATATATATATATATATATATATAAAAAGTAATTAAGATAGAATCAAATATTAAAAGTATAAGGGTTAAAATAAAAAACAAATATACATGAACGTTAGTACACAATTGTAACAAATCTAAACTTTGATACTAAAACAATCCAGGAATTTCAAACCAAATTGGAAATTAAAAGCTTGAGGAAGAAAATGAAACATAAATTTATAATAAATTGCTAGTAAAGGATAAAATTGAAACAAATCAGAACTTTGATACCGAATATATTAGGGATTTCAATCCAATCAGGAAATTAAAAGATTGAGTGTGAAACCCGAGAATAAAGTATACAAAGAGGTAGGAGGTTTATAATAATTTATAATGTTGTTATAATACAAAAAATTATGAAAAGAAAAGAAAAGCAAAAAAAAATGGGGTCAAAATAGAATTAAGAAGAGATGGGACTATAAATACCCCATCTCTTCTCCCAGCCATGTCCAGCTGAAATTAGAAGAAAGAGGGGAGGAATTTCGAATTTCACCTCATAAAAAGTAAGAGTAAACTCCTAAAAAAATTGAAAACCCATATAAGCCTTGAAGTTCTAAAGTGAAAGAACACAATTTGGTGGAGAATTAACAAGAAGAAAGTGAAGAATTTGGGGGAAGAAAGGGTTGGCTGGTTCTTAACAAGGATAAGAAGGCTAAGATTCTTCCAAAGTTGTGAACTAAATTCAAGATTTCATCCAAGTAAGGAGTTTTAATTCTAATTTCTATGAAATTAACCTCAATTTGATTAGAATGTCATGATTCTTCTTGAATTGGGAATTAGGGTTTTTAAATACATAATATTGGTGGAATGCATAAATGAGTAGGTTTTTCATGAATAAAGGAAAAAACATGGTAGTGATTGATAAGGAAGCAAGGATTGAAGATGAATTGGTTATGTTTCTTTCATTTTTGCATAAGAGGGCAGTTTTGTTGCCCTATTTCTTAGGGGAATTTTGACATGACAAATACATAATTTAGGGAAGGTTCCTTCATAGAAGTTGTAGTTGGGAGTGTTAATTTTGGAACTCCAGATATAGGTAAGCATCCGAGGAGAGGTCAAGCCGTCACCTGTGTTGATAGTTTCGGCCAAGTTGAGAAAATAGCAAACATTTAACCATGTTAAGGGTAGAATTTGGTTTTCTTGCCCTTCATAAAGTGTGTCTTGATATTCAGAAAATAAAAGAAGAGAATAAATGGTGATTAACTATTTTGGTTTTAAAAATAGTTAGTGACATCAACTGTTATGTTCATGTCGACTTTTTCATGAAACTAATTAGTTATTTCTAGGACGGGCAACTAAAGACACTAATGGAGATAATTAGTGTTGGCTATAGTCTTTTCGATATGGAGGGAGGGGGGAGAAGTAGTCAAAGGAAATAAATTTTCTCTTATAACATTAAAAAAGTGTATATGGTTGTGTTTAACATATAATGTAAGTAGATTGATGGATATATTGTTTAGATTTCTTCTGTAAATTGCTAATATTTACTTAATTGTTTTTACTTATATGCAACATCTATATTTTGCAGGTTCCTCGCATTCTAGTCAGGAATAGATTTTAAGTCTTAATTTCTTATGTATAAGTTAAGAACTTAGAGAGTTATGATGAAATTTTGTTATGTAATGGAACATGTAAATTATATAGAATAGTATGTTTATAAATTTTGTTTCTGGAATATTAAATGTATCAACCTACGCTTGGGATATTATAAAGTACTAGATTATCCTAGAATATTAAACTGTGTTATGTTCTATGTATATGTATATATGTATCTATATGTGAAATCTTCGTGTGTGAATTGACTCTTTTAATTTTTATCTTATGCGTGTGATGTAAGATGGAGTTTGGGAATGAATATGGTCCTCGACATATTTTGGAATGAATTATGCAGTTGATTGTGTTAAACATGGACGTGATTGTGAATGAGATGTGATTCAAATTGTGTGCAGACTGTTTTATTGATAACTTGAGATCTCCTGATATAAGGGAGACTGCCGAAATTTTGTTAAATTTCGGCGAGAGAGAAAAAATTTCTCATGCTCCATCTACCCTTTTATAGAAGGAAAGATAACAAATAAACAAATAGGAGAAATTTTTTCTTAGGGTTGTTACACTAAGAACCGAAATGAAAATGCAATATGTAATCAATCTCCATTGAAGGAAAAAATTGAAACAAATCAAAACTTCTATACTAGAAATCAGGAACAAAAACACAATCAAAAGATAAGGGATTGAAATGAATAGTTCCACAAAACATGGTCAATTGTGTAATCACCTTTACAGGCAATTCATGAATTTTGTCTTATATGAGGGTATATTAGTATTAGCACACTGAATATACTATTTATTTGTAATAAAATATAATAAGAAATAATGAAAATTACGATGTCACCTCCTAACACCAAATCAACAATTTTGTCATTTGCGGGGTTAGAATGGTAGTTACCGAACACATGTACTATTCATGAAAAATGTGTAAGGACCATGATGCACCTAAAGGATAAACCACAAAACAAAACCTATATTTTACTGTAAAAAAAAAAATCTGTAAATCAGTGAACTGAATGAATCAAACCATCCCAAAAATTGAGTTTTACTATTTCTGTCAATAATGATTTATCTCAGAACAACAACTAAACCATGTCCTGGTTTAACTTTTAGATAATGGGCCGGGAGTTCTGGGCTTTGGAGCCATTGTATCGTAAGTATATGATGGGTTTCTTTATCGTGGTTCAGTTTCGAAAATAGTTGCCGCAGGGGCTGAGGCGAAACTCAAGTCGTTTTGCGGAAGAGGAATGGGTGGGGTAGCAAGAAAAGGTATGCTCGTTTACGAGATTTACAGGGCGTTAAGCTACGTTTTATCACCGCTACTGCAACTTCACCTACGTTGGCGAAAAATCCGAGGTCTCGAGCACCCAACCCGTTTGCCTGAGCGTTTGGGACGGCCTTCCCTGACTCGACCTCCTGGCCCGCTCCTTTGGTTCCACGCTGTTTCTTTAGGTTAATAACAAGACACGTTTTGTTTAAGTTAATAACAGAAAAGCTGTAAGTGCTGCTGCTGCTGTATTTGCAGGTGAAGGAATGGCTGCGATTCCTGTGATTAAAGAATGCGTTAAGTGGAGGCCTGACTTGAACATCTTGTTGACAACAGCCACCATGTCTGCTTGGTAAGCGGAAGAGACGATTTTTATTTATTATTATTATGTACTGAGTAGAAATCAATCTTGTTCTTTATTAACTAAACTGGTACGCAGGAATTTTAGTCTGCATAATAATAATAATAATAATAATAATAATAATAATAATAATAATAATAATAATAATAATAATAATAATAATAATTAGCATTGAATTTGAGAGAATCAGAATGCAAAATATAAAAGAATCAGCTATAATTAATTAAATAATAATATATATAATTTTTGTTTTCCTTTTTGTGCAGTGAAGTTATAATTAATCAGCTTCCAACCGGTGTCCTGCATCAGGTACTTCTTCGGAAATTTAAATCCTCTGAATTTTAATTCCAATGATTTTCTAATATTCTATTGTCACGCATTTGTTGCTTTTGGATTCTCACATGTACATTTTTTTTTTTATGTTTTTGGTCAATATGAGCAGTCTGAGAAGCTGCGATTGGTGTTTAAATAAATTATTATGCTCTGTTATCCACCTGATGCATCCATTCTTTCTAATTGCACAAGTTTTCTCCAATCGATACTCCTGCTGCCATGGATGCTTTCCTGGACTATTGGAATCCAAATGCAATCATGTTACTAGAGTGTGAACTATGGCCAAATCTTATCATGGTTTCTTCGAGAAAGGGTGTAAGTTACCCCGTCCTTTCAACCTATATGATATGGATAGTTTGATTTCCTGTCAGTGTTAAAAGATACTCGTGTTGCTTAGGTCTGTGCCTGCTTATTTTAGCTAACTAGTTTTTCATATATTTCATTTTAAAGCATTTCTCTGCATGCAAATTCTTATGTGGTTTATACTCCTGCATATCAGATTCAACTGGCCTTATTAAATGCTCGAGTATCTATGAAATCCTTCAAATTATGGTCGGCTCCTGTGCCTTTTCCACTCATTTCGTTACTGCTTTCTAAGTTCTCCTTGATTATCCCACTGGTATGTTTTCCTCTGTGTTCATGCCATTTCTGTCTTTCATTTGGTTCTCACTTATCTTTCTGTTTGCCTCAGAGTTCTATGCAGGGAATCCATTTCCAGCTTTTGCAAGCCCCACCATTTATCATCAACTTTGCTGGTGACTTGAAATATGGTATGCAGATAAACTCTGAGTAGGAAGTCCTTTCATTTTTGAATAAGTTGACTAAAAAAGTAGTCCATCACTCTGATGGTTGTTCTTCGTGGATAAGTGTAACTGTCAAATTTGCATATACTTTTGAGCATTTACTGGTAACAGTCATCCTGTTATGTGTGTTTTTTATCCAGTGAGTCTTCTCAGAAAGAAGTTTTTAAAACATATTCCCATAAATGACAGTGTATTTTAGAACATAAAGAAAATACACAATGAAAAAAAGGATAATGAATCCTAACTTGCTTTATTTATATGATTGGATTTTAGAAGCCATATCTACTAAGTAGTTTCCATAACATAGAGAAAACACACAATTAGGACGTAGATAATACAACATTAGAAAATTCTAGTGTATGAAGCTTGATAACAAGAATGTTATAATAGCATTTCCACCCTTAAACTTGCCCTTCCATTTATACTATAACAGTCTTTTATTCCTTATCTGTGTTCAATACTCAGGTCTCAGACCTCTGTTAAGAAAAGGGGCACACTATGATTGCTCTGTTATCTTTCCTCCCATCTAGATCCTCCCTTTAACTGAAGTTGGGATTTGTTTGCATACTTGATTAGGCATATTGGCTGCAATAACTGAAATTCAAAAGATACTTTACACTGTTAAAATGATCACCAAATTATAACCTACACACATGTTTTAAATTATTTTTGCTACAATACTTCAATGTAACAACCAGACAAGTACTGTGGGAAATCTTGCTCAGATTTATATAGTCTGATAATTTGAATTTGATTCATGTATCCCTCAGTGACGAAACATAGAATCAAAATATCCTTGTTCGCCATAAAGCTATTTGAGTCCTCAAAGAAGACTATGGACTGCAAGGATCTTAATCAAAATAAACTCCAAATGAGGTTTGAATCCTGGAGAAAGTAGACAATTAAATATATAAATTACTCTTGATAACCATGATTAGTATAGACACAAATTCAATAGAAAACACAAACACACTTTTTGAATATGAAAAAAAATGAATAGAAAAGAAATCAAAAGACTTAAATCTGGAATAGAATTTTGCAAAATCTGTGTTGCCTTCTGTTTGAAGGTTCTAAA
Source organism: Salix exigua (assembly GCA_032356905.1). Taxonomy (NCBI): domain Eukaryota; kingdom Viridiplantae; phylum Streptophyta; class Magnoliopsida; order Malpighiales; family Salicaceae; genus Salix; species Salix exigua. The sequence goes on from CM063603.1 coordinate 9,809,200, forward strand.
CTTTGTGCTTGATTTCTGAAAAATGAAGTCTTCTTGTCTTTATAGAAAGGTGCCTTGAATCAAAGATTTTTCCTAGCTAGTTTATTTTACGTACTGTGAGTAGTAACTTATTTTATCATAAAGAATATCTGAATTATCTGTACCAGAATTTGCATTAAGGGATGTTTTATTATGATTGTTTTATTATGATTATTAGTAGGAGTCATAATAGGTAAAATACTTTGTATATTGTTGTCAGGTGGGCAAAAAATAAAGCCTCCTTTTGTCATCAGTCAGTTCTCCACACTCTGACTTGTACATGTAGTACACATTAAAGGATATATACATGGTTTCTGATGATTTTTGAAATCATTTCATTACCATCTAAATTCCTTTTTTTTTTCTTCTGTTTCTTTGTTATTTGTTCCGGAAATTGTGAAGACAAAAGTATGGCTATCCTAGTCTGAAGTTATCATTGCTTCTTCACAGCGGTAGAATATGATGCTTCCAAGGAAGAGTTAAGAAGCATTGATGATCTGAAGGTACAGCTTGGGCATAGAAAAGTTTGGATGGCTTCTTCCATTCATAGGGGAGAAGAAGAAGGTTATTGTTTATTATTCCACCACCACTGTTGCATTCTGTAATTCATTTTCCATTTACAGGGTCACTTGTTTGCCACAGTCTAATGTGTACCTTGCCTACTTATTATGACATTGATCACTGTAATTTTTGCAAAGTTTCAAACAACTTAAATGTCTCAGGCTATATGGTTGAAATATGCAAGTGTTAGTATGCTTCTTGTAGTTTGTTGTGAACAAGGATGCTTATGTTTTGAGGTTTCTTTTCTTTTCTTGATTTTTTGAAATTTGCAGTTATGCTAGGAGTTCACAAAGTGCTCAAGCAAGTGTATCCTGATCTGGTCACTATTATTGTACCTCGTTATCCACAACATGGAAAAGATATAGCACAAGTATGATTTTGATTTATGATGCAATTTCATGAGTTCACTAGAACATGTTTGTGCATGCACATGGGCATGTTGAGAGAGCTGTTCTTCTTTTCTATCTCTCTTGGTAGGTTTTTTCAGTCACAACTATGCGTATACATTTATGTGTAACATTGGAGTCAATAATCTTATATGTTATAAGAAGCCAAAAGACAGATTAGACATTCACGCCTTGCACAAAATATGAAAGATAACCATCTCTTAAATGGGGGAAATAGTTAACTATAACTTATATGTCCTATTACCATAGGACTGGTGCATGTTAAAAAATATTGCGTGCTGATGATTTCTGTTGTGTCATGATAAAATGGAATTTTTTTATTAACAAGTGAGAAAGAGGCACGGTATTTAATAATAGCCTCATGTTAGAATAGGCACCATGATAGTTAATATTCGATTTTAGATAATAAATCTTTCACACAGCTATTTAGTTTAAAATTTTTTCACAGGATTAGAATTATATCAATAGTTAATGAACTCGTAAATCATTGAGAATTTTTTAGCAAACAAAATCAAATACGTTGCTTTGTTGACGGTGATGACTGTTCATATATTTCTTATTGCCCTGATCAAATTTGTTGGCAATAAAATGGCTCTTTTGCTGTGTTTTGAGGAATGCAGAAATTGCAGAAAGAAGGGCAGCTTGTTGCTTTGAGGTCTCAACATCAAAAGATTGTACCAGGAAGAAACATATATGTGGTGGACACATTAGGTCTACAATTATTTTGACTTTTTTGCTTAAGTTTTTCTAGAATTTTGCTTTTACTTTTGGAATGAATATTTGAAAATTGGGACATCTTTTTGATTTTATGATTAACCAAGTAATCCTTTTTGCATGATCAATCACAACATTCTTATAACTTAAGGAATGCAGGTATTCAACAATGAACTTTGTCTGTCGTAGACCATTTATCTAATCTGTATAATTGCCCCCAAGATTGTAGACCTTTTTGGACTGGCAGCCACTATAAATCAAGGGTTCATATATATATATATATATATATATATATATATTGAGACTTCTATTGAGACTTCTTTTGATAGATTGCTTTCATTTTTTCATTAAATAGTATACAAGTTTACCCATTCTACAGTATGTAATGTTACTGAATCATAAAAAAAAGAAGAAACACCATCAAGAATTCAACCTCCACCCACATCATTATCAAAATATCATTAGAAACCAACCCTTGAATTTTTTTTGACTTTGGATGATTTTTTTTTTATGATTATTGAAGAAAATACATGACTTTTATGTAAACTTTTTGTGGATAAATTAGGCTGAATCTAGCACAAGGGGTTTGTCAATCAAAACATTCTATTGTTTAAACATTGAAATCAGAAAAAAATTAGGTGTCAATCAAAAAGACACATAATTCAGTGCCTGTTTATATAATTTAGCCTCAAAAGTCCTAATTTGAGATATTGTTATTGATTTGATATACATAGGATTTTCATTCTCTTTAAAGAACATATTAAGTCCCTTTCTATTCCAGGCATTCATGAATTTTGACAGGTTGTATATTTTTTTTTGTTTGTATTTGAGTTCATTTATAGAGAGACTGAAAAACAAAAGGAAGAAATGGGCAAGATAAGCTATGTATCTCAATGACTCTGGATGTATATAAATAGAGATGGAATAGCATTTTTAATTCAGATTAACAGGAATCTAGATAAAGTGAATGCCTTTCTATTCCAGGCATTCATGAATTTTGACAGGTTGTATATATTTTTTGTTTTTATTTGAGTTCATTTATAGAGAGAATGAAAAACAAAAGGAAAAAATGGGCAAGATCAGCTATGTATCTCAATGGCTCTGTTAGTATATAAATAGAGATGGAATAGCATTTTTAATTCATATTAATAGGAATCCAGATAAAGTGAATGCTTTTAGCTGCTGTTTAATTACCATTTGCTTGTTAGTGTATGAAAAGGCTCATTAGGCAACTACTAGACAACTCAGACTTAAGCCTTGTGATGGTGCACTACTCTTACTTTATACAAAATTGTAAACTGAGTGGCAAGGCAATGATGGGAATGTTCTCAAATTAAGACATCTTTGAGAAGTTAGGGTGCTACTGGTTAGGGATCCAATGAGGAAATGGATTATAGTTTAAGGCCTATTACTGGGTTGTGCTTCTGTTGTTGTAATGTACAGTGTTGAGCTGTGCCATGAGATGAAAGTAACATTGGTAAAAAGAGTGTGGTAAATGATTGGTATGCTTTTAAAAATTATTTATTACAGGGTTGAAAAATAGTGAGTTGGACATGTCCAATATATTTTTGATTAGCAGACCTTGTATCAGAATTTGCCGCCACTACTTTCTTTCTTGGGAAGATTTACGTTTGTAATTAATCTTTTGTAGGTGAATTGAGACACTTGTATAGGGTAACTCCAATAGCTGTCATAGGAGGTTCCTTCTTCCCGGGATTATCTGGCCATAACATATCAGAAGCTGCAGCAGCTGGCTGTGCTGTTTTGACCGGTGGATATTTTTTGTCAGGACTTATCTGTTATATACGATGCATGTAACATACCATTGTTGAGAGGCTTTCCTGTTTGGCTTTTTTCAGGTTATCATGTCGGGCATTTCTCACATATGATACAGAAAATGCAACGATTAAATCCATTATCAGTTCTGCAGGTTTGAAGAATCCTTTTTTTTCTTTGCTGTAACCTCTTGAATCACACATTGACACATTGATTGGAGAGTCTGTTTCTGCTCTACATTCCGAAAAGATGGGAAATGCCTGTGCAAGATGGTATGTGATAAATAATAATTAGGTTCAGAGGATCTTTTATTAGACAACAAAAGATAGGTGTGGATAATTATGCCTTCACTAAACATCTCACTTCTAGTCAGGAACTTTCATTGATTTTCATTTTTTCTTTACAAGGTCACGAGTTCAACCAAGCCAGTTCAGCATTAAACTATATTTTCTGTCGATATGTCATTACAATTGTAATCAATTTCATGTGTGGAGATCTATTTTGAGAGAAAAGGATTGGTTGTAATTACCGTAGCAATCAATTTATTAGTTGTGAACATTAAAAGAAAACACCCACAATTAATAAATAAATAATAATTTTATGAGATTCATCTAGAGGGCTTCTACACTGTGGCCTAGTACCACGAAAAGACGATGAAAGTGATGGCTTTATGAAAAATAATAGTTCTGTATATTCTTTTTTGTTCATGCAGGTAACTGGAAAATTAGAGCTTGAAGAAGCTATGTTGAAGTTCTTTAGTGATGCCAAAGTGCTAGAAGCACGACAAACAGCTTCAAAGCAAGCATTTCATGCTCTGTCTAGTGGTATCATCGCGAATGCCTGGAACGTGCTATATTTTCATGTTCTAAAACAGGCTTTGCTAAAAGGTAGATGAAGACTGGTGCACGAGAAAATGAATTTGACCATGAAGCTTGAAGCTGCTTCCAGCATTGTTTAAATTAGAAATAAAGAATCATATAACATTTGATTAAAAATAGTAGTTGTTTACTTTTGTAAGCCATTAAAGATAGCTGAAATTGACCATCGACCAGGGAAATCAGGAGTCACAATAGCGACTGCTATCATGTCCTATTAAAAAAAAATAGCTTTTAGCATTTAAACTAGTGGATGCTGCTGTATAACTAGGATTTTAGTACATATCATAAGGAGTGCGATTTTTACTAGGATTCAAAATATAAAATCTTATATGCTTTGCATTTACAGTTCTATTTATGTAACATATTAAATTAGCCATCTTCATACGTCTTTCTCTTTCCTATTTTATTCACATGCTTTTTGCAACCTATCGCTTTCTTTGATCGACTATTATATATCAAGATTAAGTTTTTAATAGTATTTTCTTGCTGGAATGAAGAATCAAATAAGAGGTAGCAAATTGATGGGAACAACAATATAACAAATTGTGATGCGGACCTGCTCAAAAACACCAGCAAGGACCCATTACATGTTTCAAATGGTCCAATCACGCGGTCTAGGAGAAAGGCATTGAAAGAGACAATGAATGCATTGGTGTTGAAGGTTTTAACCTGGTCAGAATTGCAAGGATCATTGGAGTATCAAGAGGAGATCTTAGTACATCTTATTCATGTGCAGGAGAGGTCCAATACAAGCTTATTTGGGTCATAAAGTTAAGAGAACAAAAAGATCCAAAAGAATCCTACTACAACATGAAAACATGGGATTGATGGGCTAGATGGAAGAGAATAAATAAATCTTATGAGCTTTATTTAAGTTAGTTAGCTACAACCCAAAGCTTGTTTAAGTCCAAACAAGCCTTGGGCTGTAGCTAACTAACTTAAATAAAGTCCATAAGGTTTATTTATTTTCTTCCATCAATCCCATGTTTCCATGTTGTAGTAGGATTCTTTTGGATTCTTTTGTTGTCCTAACTTCATGACCAAAATAAAGTTGTATTGGACCCCTCCTGCACATGGATAAGATGTACTAAGGTCTTCTCTTGATACTCTGATGGTCCTTGCAATTCTGACCGGGTTGAAACCTTCAAGACCAATGCATTTATTGCCTCTTTCAATGCCTTTGTCCTAGACCGCGTGATTGGACCATTTGGAACATGTAATGGGTTTTTGGACTGGTCCACATCAAATTGTTATATGATAGATCAACAGGTATAAAATCAGCCTTCATCTTTTCTTATATTTGCCATGTTTCTTTTCTCTTTTCCTTTAATTTCATGCACTAATTGCTCTTTCATGATTTTAATGCCGTATATCATTAACCAGGTTTTGTTTTGAGGGCAAGCTTGCATGTATCTTATCTCGCTGGAGAGGAAAGAGCTGAGTAATTTGTCAGTTTTTACTGGGTGATTTCGTATCATTGAATCTTGAGGCTGCAATTTAACTACCACCTCAACTTAGATGTTGCTCTCCACCAATAACTTGCTTAAAGTCCAAGTAAAATTAGTCAATGCCGCTGATTTTTCCAATTCCGGAGCTCAAAATGCACTGCTGGTTCGTGGTTGAAAGACAGGCCTGCAGAGAGTACATGACAATCGATTTTTTTGGTGGTCTCAATTATCTTTTCGATTTTGCATATCTTTATGATAAATGCTGGGTGGGCAGGCTTGTGGAAGTCAGGATGGATTTTAAGTTCTCTCTCCTGTCAACATTTTTTAATTGATTTCCTGGATCCCAAATACTGTTAGGCGTACGAGAGTTTCTTGCCAGTTTAAAAAATAAACATGAGAGCGATTACAAAAGCTTCTTACTAGAGAAACATGAGAATCATCTTACAAGACTTGCAGAGTGGTTGGTACGTTGGCTCGGTCTTTTCTGACGGCCAATCAAATTATTTGGGCTGCTATATAAATCGCTTTATACATCATCAATAATGAGCACTAACTGCCTGTTGCATTCCCTTCTGGCTTCAATTGACGGGTGATCTTTGCGTTTCTACTTTGGCCGTGCTTGTCTGCTTCTGTTCTCGCAAGATTCAACTGTCCATGTCAGATCAAGTTAAAAATATTTCACCTTTGCATCTTCAACTTTCAGATTACTGAATAATAATGGAAGTCTCGTTTTTGTAGCGAATATAAAAAACGAAACGCTGTGATCCTGGATTTACTTCTTTGCGCCCCCACGTAACAGCACTACATTGTTATTCCTTAAGAATCCGTATCACATCATTAGTACTCCTGTATCTACTCTGCTGTTGCAGCAGAAATACAACAGTACTATTTAACTACTTGGTTGTGGTTCGAGTAAGAGCTAGACTCCTGTTAACATTTCCCACGCAAGTAGTTCAGCTGCTGCCCTACCATGGGCGTCTTCTTGCGAATACTTGTACAGGCTCATGAGAATGATGACAATAGATTCTTATAGGCTGAGTTTAACACCATCCATAACCATATCCAAACTCAAAATAGCAAGGTACGGATTTTTGATAAATGAAACTAATATCTATTAGATATCTAACATGTTACATGCATTTCCAATAATAAATCCCATCAAATTCTAATGGTAAATCAGGAACATAAAATGAAATCCAATGCTCTATATTTCATTTATATCACCTGCAAAACACATCAATTAGCACCTTAAACAAACAAAACGGGTTCATATTTTTCTATTTTAAGCTACTTTGTTATTTGGTTTGGGCTATTTTACTGAGGTAACTGAATTAATTTTGGTTAAGCATTTGACACCCCCAGTGCATAATACAAACACTTGTATAAAACTATCAAACTATCAATTACCAAGCTATTGTGATAAGTGAGTCAAGAGAACAGGGATAAAAAGTAACAATAATTGCTAGGTATATGTTGGTTATTGGATTAGGTCTGGTCCGCCCATAAGAGATGACCCTGTTTAATATATCAAGAAAAGTTAATAAAAAATAACCGCTAAGATAACCACTTCTCTATTTATATAAATAGGGATATAACCTACTATGAAAATGTATGTTTTCATAATTTAAAAAACACAGCTCTCTCTCTTTCCATTTCAATTCTCTGCATTAACTTGACAAGATCTATGTAGACACATTCATATTGTGGGATATCACTTTGATTCTAGTAATTGAAGTGACACTAAAAGGATTGATCCAAGAATAAGAAAACAAAATCTCACGAATAAGTTTTCATTTTCAAAACTACATTGGTATTAGAGTCTAGATCATATTTTTTTTATAATTAAATGATCCATTCATAAATTGGATTTGCAGGGTGGTCGCACACTTTATCTTCATGATGTACTCTAAGTTCCAAAAGTTCAACGAAATCTTATATCTGTTCTTGCTCTATTCCATTTGGGATTTAATATTGCATTTGTTGGTTATTGTGTAAAAATATATTTGGATAATATTTTTTATGGTTTTAACTTTGTATTAAATAGTTTTATGATGTTAGACATCATTAATATATCTATTAAAATGATGCTTCAATTTATGTTGTTCAAAATCCCAACACTAATAAAGATAATAATATCATGACTTAGAATGCTAGAATAGGACACATTGAGCAAGATCAATTATATAGGCTAAAGTTGATGTCCATACTGGTCCCAAAGGTAAATTTGAAACTCAACCTATACGTACAAGTGATGTTAAATGTTTAAGGTGGTAAGGGCACAGACATTATGCTTTGGAGTGTCCAAACAAGAGATTCATGATGATTAGAGATGATGGTGATATGGAATCTAAAAGTGACAAATCTGATAGTGAAAGCATATCAACATTGGAGGATAGTGATGGGGATGAGTTAGCATTACTTGGTGCAGAGTTCTTGGTTATAAGGTGCACACTTCTGGATCAGGTCAAGGAAGATGATATTAGTTAACAAAGGGAGAACATCTTTCACAAACGTTATTATGTACAAAGCAAGGTATGTGGTTTAATTATAGACAGTGGAAGTTGTGTAAATGTTTGTAGTACCAACCTTGTTAGTAAACTGAATTTGTGTGTTGTGAAGCATCCTATACCATATAGATTGCAATGGCTAAATGAAGCGGTGAAGTGAAAATGACTAAACAGGTTATGGCTCCATTTTTTATTGGGAAATATATTGATGAAGTTCTATGTGACATAGTACCAATGCAAGCAAGCCACATCTTGTTAGGGAGACCATGACAATATGATAGGAAGGCAATTCATAATGGTGTTAAAATAGCTATACCATTGCAAAAGATTGTCAAATAATCACTCTTGTACCTTTTACACCTAAACAGGTGTATGATGATAAAATAAAGCTAAAAAATGAGCATGAGGTGATAGGGAGAGAAATCAAGGTGAGGAATAAGGGGAGAGAAGACCATCATATTTGGCCAAAACCCAAACAACTACAACCCATGCGGTCACCCATCCAAACACAAACAAAAAAGACTATTCAACCACAACTCAAAAACACCCAAATCTGGCTGAGAATGGAGGTAAGACAAGAGGAATGAAGAAAGTCAAGAAGAGTGATGAGAATTGTGTGGAAAAACTAAAGAAACAATCCATTTTTTATGCTAGAGAGGGTGAGGTCAAATCTATATATTTCACTAATAAACCAATGATTTTACTTGTGTACAAATAAGCTTTATTTAATACTAATGATCTTGATCATATTGTGTCTAGTATTGCTATTTCTTTGTTGTAGGAGTTTGACGATGTGTTCCTCGATGATAATCATAGTGGATTATTACCATTGATGGGGATAGAGCATCAGATTGATTTTGTACCCAGAACTTCAATTTCAAACTGACCAACATATAAAACAATCCCAAGAAGACAAAAGAGATTCAAAGTCAAGTTGATGAGTTGATGGTTCAAAGTCAAGTTGATGAGTTGATCGAAAAGGGCTTCATTCATGAGAGTATGAGCCTGTGCATTGTACTCGTGCTACTTGTCCCTAAGAATGATAGAACATGGAGGATGTGTGTTCATTGCAAAGCCATCAATAACATAAGGGTAAAGTATAGATACCCTATTCCTACGCTTATGACATGTTAGATGAGTTACATAGATCTTGTATTTTCTCTAAAATTGACTTGAAAAGAGAGATGAGTTTAAAACTACATTTAAGACAAAGCATGGTTTGTATGAATGGTTAATAATGTTGTTTGGACTTACAAATGCACCTAGTACATTTATGTGTTTAATGAATCATGTGTTGCGTTCATTCATAGGTAAGTTTGTGGTTGTGTATTTTGATGACATTCTGAACTATAACACAAACTTAACTAAGCATCTTAATTATTTGTGTAATGTTCTTAGTGTGTTGCGTTGTGAGAAATTGTATGTTAATCTTAAAAAAAATATGCCTTTTAAATGGAGAAAATTGTGTTTCTTGGCCTTTTGTTAACTGCATAGGGTATTGAGATGGACAAGGAGAGAGTTAAGCCCATCCGAGATTTGCCTACACCTAAATCAGTAAGTCAGGTAAGCAATTTTCATGGGTTCGCTAGTTTCTACAAGCATTTTGTGAAAGATTTCAGTATAATAGCTACACCCTTGAATGAAGTTGTTAAAAAATTAGATTAGTTTAAATGGGAGGAGGAACAAGAATTGGTAATGCTCTAACTTTCCTGAGATTTATAATGCATAAGGACATTCAACTTTTGGTAAGTTTTATTTGATGGATGATTATTTTTTCAAAGAGAATAGATCGTGTGTTCCTGTTAGTTTTTTTTGCATGAATTACTTGTTCGTAAAGCACATAAGGGTGGTTTAATGGGTCACTTTGGGTTTGCGTAAACCTTGGATGTATTGCATGAGCATTTTTATTGGCCAAAGATGAAAAGAGATGTGCAATGAATTTGTGAACAATGCATTGCTTGTGAAAAGGCAAAATCTAGAGTACAACTGCATGGACTATATATACCATTACCTATGCATACTGAATATTGGGTAGATATCTCAGTGGACTTTGTTTTAGGTTTACCTAGGTCAAAGAAAGGTATAACCTCTATTTTCGTTATGGTTGATAGATTTTCTAAAATGATGCATTTCATTGCATGCTATAAAATAGATGATGCATCTCATAGCGCAAACTTGATCTTTAGGGAGATTGTGCGTTTACATGGCATTCCTATGAAGATAGTGTCAGATGGTGATGTTAGGTTCTTTAGCTACTTTTGAAAGACCTTATGGGGAAAGTTGGGAACCAAACTCTTAATTTCGACAACATTTCATCCTCAAACAGATGGACAAACTAAGGTAGTGAATGAAATAGTATCTCAACTTTTGCGTGCTGTAATTCAAAAGAATTTGAAAAGTTGGGAAGAATGTTTGCCTTTGTTGAGTTTGCTTATAACAGAGCTGTGTATTTGACCACTAGTCTTTCTCCTTTTGAAATTATTTATGGTTTTAATCCACTAACTGTATGAACTTAATTCCTTTACCATTAAGTTTATATGGTGAGACAACTCCATAAGGAAGTTCAACTACAAATAGAGAAAGAGAATTGACTTTACGGTTATAAAGTACATAAAGGACGTAAACTAGTTGTTTTCTAACTCAGTTACAGGGGTTGGGTGCACATGCATAAGGAATGATTTCCAATCCCAAGGAAACAAAATTACATCCATGTGGTGATGGTCCATTTCAGGTTTTAGAGAGAATCCATAACAACAAATACAAATTGACCTTCCAAGCGAGTATGGTGTTAGTGTTACCTTTAATGTTGTTAATCTTATGTTGTTTGTCACAAATTTTGTTTTGTTGACAAATCTTTTCGAGTAGAGAGGGGATGATATGGACTAGCCTAGAAATAATAGCAAGAGCCCATTACATGTTCCAAAGACAAAAATATTGAAAGAGACATTGAAGGCATCAACCAAGTAAGAATTGCAAGCTCCATTAGAGTATCAAGAGGAGATACTAGTACATCTTATCCATGTGTAAGAGGGGTCCAATACAAACTTATTTAGGCCATGAAGTGAGGACATCAAAGGAAACAAAAAAATCCTATTACAACTTGGAAACAACATGGGTGGCCATTGTTTCCTTTTGTTTCTAGCATTAAGGGTCTAAATAGAATGCTATAAATAAGCCTTTAATCAACGCTATAATATTTTGCTTCTCTTTTTCTCATGGAAAAACATGAATTTAATATTATGGGTTTTATTTTATTTTGTTAGCTATAACCCAAGACTTGTTTGGGCTTAGTTAATATTTTATTTTTAGTTAGGATCCAAGGCTAGTTTAAATTAAGTTATGGGCCTATCAATTTAGGGTTTAGGGTAAGTTTTGAGTGAACCTCATATAAGTCCACATAAGAGGTACACTAGAGTTAATTAGTTGATGATCCGAGTTATGTCAAAATATCAGCCTATTAAAAATATAATTATGCTTTTGGACTTATTGTTTATGTAGATTTGTCCAGTAATCATTTATTTTGACCTAGAATCAACATTTTTCTTTAACTTTAAGCATAATAGAGGTATGATCAAGCTCTTGAATTTATCTAAAAAATTTCGACTTGATTTTTCACCATGCCAATCTCTCACTTTTATGTGAATCTGGGAATAACCTAGAAATGAATTATAATAGTTGTCCCTCTCTTTGAATGCTTACAACATAAAGTTATGTAAGAAACTTTTGATAGTTAGTTCTGTGAAGAAGAAAAAATAATGATAGAATGGAGTCACCATATTAAGATATGGTGATTCTTTTTGAAAGTATTAGAAATGAGAGTTAAGATGCACACTTAGAAGGAAAATATAAGAATTGAGGGTTAAATAGTCTTAGCAGAAAAATAAATAAATTTGTGAAATAAAATAATATATTTATGAAGGGATGGAAGTCACATAAATATGGTCTCATTGTAATGAGTGATATTTTCAAGTGAAAAACACAAAGATGGTCTTAATGCAATGGGTCTACCTAGATAAACACATGATAGTTTATCATAATTGGTGACCTGTCCAAGTGAAGATATGAAGATGGTTTCATAATGGTCTCATTGTAATAGGTGTCCTAGGGTGAAAGTGATAACGATGGTATTATCTTAATGAGTGATCTATTTAGAAGAAAACATGAAGATGTTGCAAAATAAGAGATATCGCTAGAAAATGCTTTATTTGTAAAGTGAGCTATGAAAAATGCCCTCAAGAAGGAAAGGAGAGAGGGATGGAAGTGCATTAAAAAAAGATGAAATGGCTAAAAACACAATATCTAGTTTATTAAGGGCTAGTAAGCACACTAAAAAGAGAAGAGAGATTGTTATGATGTTGTGGTCACATGAATTAATTATCTTAGCTTAAAAACACACAATATTATATATAACAAATAAGGGACCGATCCCTTGAGGAAGGTTTATTTTACATTTTCATACTAAATTTTATGCAATTAAGGGGTTTAGAAGGTGACTATCTAAACTAAGGATTAAAAAAATCAAGGAAAATTACACAAAACTTATATATTGAACTACTATAAAAGATAAAAAAATGCTTGAATTTGGATTTTTGAGAGAGAGAATTGTGTTTCCTCTTTTATGCCCGGTCGACCCCTCCTCTTCTTTCCTTTCTCTATTTCGTCATATAACAAAGGAAACTCTAGTTCTTAGTTTACAAAATAGCCCTCCCTTGAATAGATAGTTTTATATTTAAATACTTTAATAACTATTTTCTTGAAAAGGATAAATAGTCATGCATGAAATCTTTAAACTTTGACTTGAGGAGCTAAATCCTAAAATAAAGACTTGGATGTCGGTTTGGATGCTTTGGGATGTAATTTGGACTTGTTTCTTCACGAAACCTCTATGCTAGCAAATCGATGTGTCATCTTAGAAGACTAGTATCTCTCTCATAGGGCTTTGAGTTAGGAATTCAAAACAATTGATTTTGCATCAAATAGACTTCTATAGCTTAACATATTTAGGTTAGAATGGTTGAACGTTAACATTGAAGGAATATAAGATTTGACTTTTAAGGATGTGATTTCCATGGTGATGCGAACCTTATGATCACTTGGTCATGCAATCCACAACAAAGAATGAAATCTAGTCCAACATCCTGATAGGAGGGATCCAATATCATAATGGAAACCTGCCCCAAGGCACCAACACTATTGGAATGAGTAGAATGATGCCACGAAACCAGTAAATCTTCGATAAGTCGGATTCAGTTCATTCAAGAACTAAAGAATGCAAGAATCACTCTCACACATAAACTGAAAAGTTCAGAATTTAAATTTAATCAATGGCTGTCGAAATTAGAGTTACATGAGTTTAAATAGTTGTTAATAAGTAATCGTAATGGACCATTTATGTGGACTTAAATGAGGTCCACTCAAAACTGATCCAAAATCCTAAATTGAAAAGCCCATGACTTAATCTATGAATGCCTTGGATCCTAGCTGAAAACAAAGTCTTAATTAAGCCCAAACAAGCCTTGGGCTGTAGCTAACAAAATTAAATAAAGCCCATAATACTTTTCTTTTATAGTCTTCCATCAAGCCCGTTAATCCCATGTTGTAGTTGGATTCTTTTGGCTCATTTGTTGTCCTCACTTCATGGCCCAAATAAGGTTGAATTGGACGCCTCCTGCACATAAATAAGATGTACTAAGGTCTCCTCTTGATACTCCAATATGGTCCTTGCAATTTTGACATCTTTGAATCCTTGAAAACCAATGCATTAATTGCCTCTTTCAATGTTTTTTTCTTAGACCGCGTCATTGGACCATTTGGGCCAATTAATGGGTCCTTGCTGATGTTTTTGGGCTGATCCGCATCAACAAGGGTGTTTAAGAGTTTTGAGAACTAAGGATCATTAGTGCTTGCTCATATATCTCTTTTTGGTCTATGGACTTTAAAGCCTCATAATCAACTTGCATAATGGTTTAGCATGTCCCCCATCATTGGATTTGGAGCACTATTATCATATTTATGATTTTGTTAGTGTGCTAAAATCGTTTTGGTATTTTGAATTCTTTTATGCCTCTTAACTTTGTTTGGTTACCTTCAGTCACTAAGGACTTTTTATGTGGATTTTAAATACTTTTTATTCTTGGTCTTGACCACCAATATAAGGTGTGATCCTAGATAAGGTAAATTATAGTGAAATTCTCATTAGGCTAAAACAAGGATTGCAAGAGATATTTTAGAATTATAAAAGGATAATCAAAGATGGTTTTTCATCCTTTAAAAAAAGCAAGCATTTAGGATTGGTAAGCTCTACTTTTACATGTGAAATGGTTTCTCATTATTTGTTTAGATATGACCTTAGGTTTATTATGTGAGTTTTTGTAGGTATGAGATCACCTATCAAGAAATCTCTTGAATTCTCAAAACTCATAAGTTCTTGGAGAACCCTCTGTCAATCTATTTTTTTTTAGTTGAAGATAACATACCCTATCTATAGGTTTTCCTTTTAAATTTCTTCATCTGATAATATAACTTTTTCTTCCACATATTTATGTTATGATTGTCATTACTTTCTATATAAATAGCTTATATCATTATATTTACTATAATTCATATTTTTAGGAATGAACTAACTTTCATTTATTTTTGCAAATAATTTTCTTCTAGTTTTTATTCTTTAAAATCTCAATTTAATGTCCAATATAATCACAAGTACAATTAATTGTCTTTAATTCAATTATTTCTTAAAAAATCCTTATTCTCAATAACCTAAAAGTTTCATCATCGTTTTTATAACTTAACTTAATCTCTTTGTAATACTTTTCACACAACATCATACAATAACATAACACAATTACATGTAATTGCAAAATCTAAACTCCCAAACAATTTCCCTTTTGGTTGGCTATATAGTCCTACTTGTCACCTTAGTTTGATCTTAATTTTTATATGATTTAGCATCCATTATAAACTATTGCAACTAAATTAATTCAATCACCAATAATTTTAGATTTCCCTTAAATGTCTTTAAGAACCTTAATCCCCAAGATTCATGATTTGTTCAAAACTAATTCAAACTTACATAAATGAGTTATAAGCATCTAACTAGTCATTTATATGAACTCCAAATGTTTTTGTCATTCCTCTCTAATTTAACCTTCCTCTCCCTTCAATCACTTTTAAATCTTGTATTTAAGTGATCTTCTCCCTTTGATCCATACTAAAACTATTAAAACTCCTAAAAATTCAAGAAAATAAAGATAGGTTTTAGCGATATTCTCCCTTTATGCATCATTGTTAGTTTCTAAATAATTCTCTTTAAAAATGTGTCTTTTAATTTCATTATAAACTTGCTGTTATATGGGTCATTTTTAATTTCTATGTAGTTCGCCTGTGTATTGGTAATCAGTATAAGCTTTTATGACTTTAGTTGTCTTGAAATTTTGACTGCAATGATATGTAGAATTGATTATGAAATTATTATAGATAATCAATTTATCTAATTTGAGAGTTTAATACTAATAAGTTAATTAAAAATTTAAAAATAAGTAAAAAATAACCGACCACCCGCTCCAAAGGGCAGGCCTCACCTCAATGAAACAGTATAACCTAATATTTTTTGTATTCCCTATTTTTTCCAAGCCCTGTTTTATGATCGTGATGTTCACAGGGATATTTGCTAAAAACATCACCTGTATAAGCTAGAAGATGTACAGCGCTGCAAGAACCAAAATGATTCAGCCACGAAATCAAGCGCAAAAAATTTCATCTAAAATATCTTCAAAAATCAAGTCCTCCAATTCAAGCCCCGCACATTCTGTATCATAATGCAGCTTCATCCAACCATCACTCTTCGCTAAATCTCTGCTTAGAGCATAATCTAATGAGTGGTCACCCTCGTTGGTTGAGCTTAAATACCAGCTTATATTTGTCCAGACCTCCTCAAAGACGTGGCGTTCTACAGGCATTGGACGGACATGCGAAGGAGATGATAAGGGCACAGGATAATAAGTGTATGAGTTTACATAAATCTCCATTAGTACCTCATTGATTAGATCAAACAATAGCAGTTGATGACAGTTTCCACCTTCATTTCCACAGCACTCAGGATCTAGCACCATACAATCTTCTGCTTCTTCAAAAATGGAATGATGTAGTGGTTGGTCATCAAAATTCCATGTTCCATGCAACGCATTCCCAGTGAAACCAGACAACGTCAGTACATCCTTGACGTAATCAAATTCGGCTTTGACTTTGGCATCAACTTGGGATGAATGACTTCCATTATTCAAGATTGTGCTTGTAAAATCTATTTTCTCATTTCCATCCTGAGTCACTGTCATTGTATGTGTATCCATGTTGCCTTCTGCCAGATGTTTATTTATATAATTAAGATCTGCCTCCATATGAAACATTATTCATGAAACACCAGCTCAATTAACAAAATGATACTGACCAGGGGAAATAATGTTCTTTGCAAACCTAGAAGACTTGAATTTCAACACGTATCTGAATATAATAAATTATGCTACCTCTTGTATACAATATTTGACAAGTTTATATGCCGTGACTTTTAAGTACGCTATCTTCTCCGTGTTAAAAATTAATGACCGCATCAAAGTTCGAAACCACTTAACAAGCATATCCACGCTCTGGGTGAGATAATATGCATGAACTTCAATGCAAGATGCAATATTGTATTGAGGTAAAAAAAAAAAAAAGGAAAATAAAACCGTTGCCAATTTGACAAGTTTACCTTCTGTAACCAAAATGTTTGGAGGCCTGGTTGTCACATCATGAAGTTTAGAGTCAGGAACAGGCAGAGTAGTCAGTTCCACCACTTCAGTAATAGTTTCAATTGGGGATCGAATGTCCTGCTTATCCACTGTCATCAAGTTGCTCATGTCATCACCAACTAAAGTGCAGTTGGTATGTGTCTCGTCATTTGAAACCAATGTCGTGCCAAGTTGATATCCAACAACTGAATCTGATGCACTCTCCACATTATTCCCTTTTACATGATTTTCAGTGTCAACTCCCAATAATTGCCTGGAAGCTGTAGGATGACTGTGACTGTTTTTTTCACAGAAATTACCTCTTGTGCTCACAGTGCCATCCGTGATGGTTCCAACATGACTTGCTGGGAAGGAACCAGAACAATCCTCACTGCAATAAGGATAGGATTTGAGGTCTGGCAAGGAAAAAATCCTTCTCATGGATTTTGCGGCGCTTGTTTGAAATGAAACCCCATCTTCTGCTTTCAGTTTTAACGTCTCAAGGCAATGTTGTTTTGCTTCGTTGTTAAAGCTAGAATCATACAACTGGCAATATCTGTCCGGTGATTCTCTGAAAGATGCTGTTCTGCTTATGCGGTGTAATTCACTATTGCTGGTAGAAGGAAAAGAATGATCATAATCATCGTTACTTTTGGGACTGTTTTTACCACCTCTACTATTGAAATGATCCATCATATTGTCAACACCAATCCTTTCCAAGTTCTTGGAAAACCTGTGACCATGAGGAATCTTGTCAAGGATTGCATCCATGGTTATTCTATGTTTCTCATTTTTGCTCTCTTTAATAGCATGCCTTATTTTTTGCTTAAGATTCTTGAAATGTTTAACAATCACTTGATTCTGGGCATGATTCTTAATATGGTGGGATGAACCCAGAGAGCAATTTGCAGCGGCTATTGATGACATTGACTTTGAACGTATATATTCTCTACACTTGGGCTCAGCTGACTTTTGTGTATGGCTACCTGCTTGCAAGTTCTCCAGGCCCTCCTGCTTCTGCTTGCCTTCTCTTGCTCTAGAACCGATTTCATATGATGAACCCGGTAAAGGGAATGAGACAGAATATCCCATTTTAGTGGTGAATGTATAGTGATGGTGCATGTAATGAGCCAAAGGATTGGTCGATTCTTGTAAATCTTTTACAAAACAATCCTTATGTATGTTGATCATATCTACTGCATCCAAAATCCCTTTTGATTGTTGGGCTGAAGCATCCATATTGAGATCCTTTACATGTACTGGTTTCTGCCTTTTACCATTTGAATTTTCCTGAAGAAGAGAGTGATTCTCAATTAGTTCCTTTTCAGTCACATCAACTTGGTTATGTCCCAGGTGATTACTAGAGAGCATGGGGCCACAATCTTCACGATTGTACTCCTCCAAGGATGTTGGTACTGGTGGATCAGAAACGAGATCTTCATCAGACAGTTCTGTATGGTGAAAGGAATCAGTTCGCATCAAGGGTGATCTTATAGGGTAAGTTGAGCTTCGGCAATGATGGCCCTTCCTTTTGAAAAGCTCATCAGAAATTCTAGATTTTATTCGAGATTTGACAGAAGCTTTGGTGACTGAAATGGACTGCGTCTTCTTATCAATAACCTGATAATCTCATATCAGAAACCTTGCACATGTATAGATAGATTTTTATGTGTGCATGAAAGCTCTCTCTGGTTCTTGTTTTCATTTACTTTGTGATGCATGTTGAATCTATACTTAACAAGACACAAAGTAATAGGATTATCATGAATGGAAAAGTGCAATAAGATATCTCATTTACAACTTACTGTTGAATGGTGATTTCCATCCTTAGAATCAGTTATAATATTTCCTGGATTTCCATCCCCTGCAAAGGAAAATGTTTATTTGCACATTACGAATTTATCTTACATCTCATTATATCAACAACAAGAACCAGAAGTTGAAGATTCAGATATGTTGTTCATCCTATGATATTGTGCATGTAAAGATGGAATAAAGCAACTATCCGCTTTTCAACTCTGTGTAATAAACCATGGCACAGCAGCCAAAGGTTCCCATCTCAGCTGGTTAATGCTATCAAGGATATATTTGCTTTCAAGAAGGAAACTTGCTAGAATCCAATTCTAGCTTCAACTGCAAATGTTTGCATCTGATAGTATCAAAATAAGAAAATAATGTTAAGATCTGTAGATAGAGATTAATAGTTCTAATATGATTGTCAGCTTAATTATGAATCCTATGTAAGTTTTTTCTTTCCTCCCCCCACCCCCATTTCTGAAATACTCAGGCTTTTTTTTTCCTTTTCAATCAGATCTTTTGAAAGGAAAGATGAAAAGGTTCATGGTTCAGTTATACTAGGTTGCAGTGTCCAGTTTATGCTTTTTTCTGGAGTTCAAGGTATCCTAACATGACCAGACAGGAAAAAGACACATAATCTATTAGAAATTGAGGAAACTGGTCTACTCTGGATTTTTATCAAAGATAATGGCTAACCTAAGAGATGATACCCCATCCGTAATTCAACAGTAACAGTGAATTTAAAAGGGTATTTTTCTAAAGTTTGGGAGCCTACTTGCTGGTAAACAGCTATAAGAACACTCTGAATTGTAAAATGAGAACCCTATTAATACTTTTACCGTAAAAACAATGCATTGTGCAAACGTATCCCATAAAACCAATGCATTATCCAAATTTATGACCAGCTACCTTAAGATAATTAAAGGCTGTTTTGTTGATTCGAGTCCAGAAAAATGCATCTACTGCAATATCCACCAGCAGTAAACATTTGATACAAGAGACACATTTCATTGAACATTGGATGAGTACAATAACGGGGAAATTCATTTTAATTGAAAGGTTCTCTTACGTACCCATGGCATGTTTCCTGTTTCCACTCTTGTGGTGAAGCTTTTTCTTAATATATCGCCAATGATGGTACTTGAGTACATGAAGTATGCTCCACATGCATCCTGGATGATTGTTCTCAATAGAAACACTTGAGTTATGGTGCTCCGAGTTTTTTCCCATAGGTCACAAGTTTCTTCCTTCTAATCTTCTCGGACTTGGATGATAAATAACTACAAGCTCATCAAACTTGGCCTGAGATAATTACATGTAAATATCAAATCACCCTACCAACAAGGTCCTCAAACTCAATGTAACTTCTCAAGAAAAATTAAACAATCCCTAAGAAATTTATGAAAGCCTTCATTTTAAAGCTTTAAGCCAGTAAGTTGCCCAGGTTCAGTTCAGCTGTTCAAATTCCTGCACCCAAAACTCCCAACAAAAGTGGAGATCTTTCTTTTTCCTTTTCTATGAGAAAAATGGAAAGATTTCCAATTTCCAAACATTGTTTAAAATGGGTTAAATTAATGATGCATAGCTCAATAAATAAAGGAACAGGTGCACGTTAACCCTCGATGAATTTAAATTCCACTGTTGGAATTAAAAGTTAGAAGGAAAAGCAGATAACTGTTCTATTTAAGGGTTCACAACAAGTACTCAATTTCACATGCAGGTTATATGGATCTTTTCCCACCATTTCACAAAATCAGATTCCTAATTTTCAAGGTTTTTTTATATGGATCTTTTCCCACCATTTCACAAAATCAGATTCCTAATTTTCAAGGTTTTGAATTTAAAAATAAAAATACACTGAATTACTAAACCACAATAACAGCATAACACAAAGCGTTGCTGAATGAACATGACTGTAAGCTTACGCACGTAAATGGTCCTGCTCGTCTTTTATACGACCAAGACAAAATTCAGACAGTTTCTTCGAAAGCAATGATGATTGACGTCTTCAAATGAAAGAAAGTGTTGATTAAGACGAGAAAAAATGGATACGGGAATCGGTACTGTCTTACCTTTGAAAGGAGAATTGAGACTTTGAAACGAAATCCATGCATTTGTTATTAGATATGGAGAGAGATTGAGCGGGGTACGATAGAAGCTCAAAATTGGAAAAATCGTGTGTTTTCGTTAATTTTAATGAATCAGAGAGGAAAAAAGAAGAAGTAATGAAGGATAATTTGTGTACCTTGAAGACAGAGAAAAAAAGGCAATGGTAAATCATTCAAACATGGAAATCGGCTTGGAATTTCATGGTCTTGAAAATTGGAACCTTTTTAATCGGATACTAATTTTGGTTCCCCCCTTCTCGCTCCACAAAGTTGCTTAAAAGGAAACATCAATTGCTTTGCTTAGGCTTCGGTAATAAGAGATATCGTCTGAATAGCTTGCTCCGCGACAACAGAGGTTACACAGCACTTCCATTATAACGGTTACATTATATATATATATATATATATATATATATATATACACACCCACGTTTCGGTCACAACCATATATTTTACAACATAAATTTTTTATTATAATATAAATTTAAAAAAAATAACAAATTTTGAAAAATTCGTTCAATTTTCTTATAAAATATATAAATTTTAAATCGATATAAATTTACCTATTTAATAGATTTCAATGAAATTACAAATATAAAATTACCATCATCATTAAAAAAACAAGAAAATTCGGATACCTGAATTATCAAATTCAATGTATTATGATTAGTACATTTTATAATTCAATTTAAATTAAACACAACAAATAAAATATAAATTGTGAAAACACATGCAATAACAAAAATTAATTAATTCATTTTTTATCTACAAAAAGAAGAAAACACTATTGAAAATTCATCCTTACGTTATATAACATCATTATCATGACCATAACATTTAAAATTATTATCAATATTATTCTATAATTAACCAATAAAAAATAAGCACTAAAATTATCATTATTATTGCGCAAATAATGAAACTATAAAATCATCTGCTTCGAAGAATAGATAAAAATAACAGAAAACACAAAAAAAAACAAAGAGAAAAATGAAGAAATATTAATTTAGAATGATGACCAACATAAATTATAATTTCAGGATTGAAATGAATAAAAATAAAACCCTAATAAAAAATAAAAATAAAAACTAAAAACATAGATGTATAAATACAGGTAAAAAATAAATTTATCCAAAAAGGACAGAAAAAACCAAAAGAATTAATACCAAATAAAAAATTAAAATAATAAAGACTGAAATAAAAAATAAAATATATAATTAATTCCAATTGAAAGATAAAATTGCAATAAACAAAAATATTAGGCTGAAGTAAATAAAAGATATATATTTATTAAGGGTAAATACAACCTTGGCAAAAACGTTTTTAATTTATTTATTTTTGATAAAATTAATATTAAGGTATAAAAAAATAACTTAGAAAGAACTTTTAATAAAACAAAATTTCAAATATTAATAGAAATTGACAGCGCAATAAACATAGAATGCGAAGGTATAAGGTCACTATAGGATTATTTATAAATAATAGATAATCTACAAATAAATATATTTTTGAAAAAGAAGATGATTTTAAAAGAACCTCATGCCATCAAAAACGTGATTTTTTATATATTTTAATTAAATAATTTAATATGTAAAATTTCTCTCAAGTATAAAATTTGCAAAATAATAATGATAATTTTAGTGATTGTTTTTTATTGTAAAATAATTTTTTTATTCTTTGGGGCAATTTAATGATTTTAATTGTTTTAGAAGTAATGTTGATAATAATTTGAATTTTTATTTTAATGATAATTATGGAAACATAGAGATGGAATTTCAATTTATGTTTTATTCTTTTTGGAGATAAACAATTAACTACTTCTTTTTGTTATTTGAATATTGCATGTATTTTAACAATTTATATATTTTTTGTTTTAATTTAAATTGAATTATAAAATTAACTAATCTTAATACATTGAATTCCATAATTCAGATATCCAAATGCTCTTTTTTTTTAATGATAATAATAATTTTATACTGGTAATTTCGTTGAAACATACTATAGAGATAAATTTATATGGACTTAAAATTTATATATTGTATAGAAAACTTTCACTTCACAAGAATGCTCCATAGATTTATTATTTTTCCCAAATTTATGTTATAATAAAAAAAATCTCATATATTTAATATTTTTTTGAATTTAAAAAAATATGGTTCCGACCACGACGAGACACAGGAGCAATGGATATATATTAGAGGTGATGGCTTTAAAATTTTAACTTATAAAATCAAGGGAATGAGCATACTTAATCAACCCTTTCAATTTCTTTTTTTTTAAAAAAAAAAAACTTTAATAGTAGGATTTATGGCAAGGCCCAATTGAAATCACATGTTTATGTTTGGTACAAAGGAACGCGATCTAACACTAATAATAAACTAAGTATATAATTATGAATTTGAGTTTTACAGTGGTTTATAAAATTATGTTTTTTTTTCTTATTTATATAAAAAAAAATAAACATTTATATATCAACTAAATAATATAATAGTTGTTCACAAGTTCCAAGTTTAGGAAATTGACCAAGGAAGAAGAGATTGACCAAAGGAACTTTTTAATCTCTCTCCGTGAAAATTACTAAACTAGTGCTTAATAATGTAACCTTAACAAAAAAAAAAAAGGTTTTAGAGAAAAATCTATTATATTAGGAGCTCATAAATTAGCTTAAAAATATCCTAGGAAATATAAAAATAAACCTGTACACAAAACGTTCCAAAGGCCATATAATTGATAAGAAAAAATAACTAATGTGTTAATTAGCAGTGGCATTTTGGTATAAAATTAAAAAAAAAATTAAACATCCTTTATCAAGCTACGATCGAACTTCATTTTCTCATGTTTCACTCAAAATTCTAGAATGCAAGAGGTTGGGAGGTTGTGTTTAAGTAAGTGAAAGCTTCAAGTTTTGGAAGAGGAGGTGGTGATACTTGGAAATTTTTACAAGAACTAATTCAAAAGATTCAATTTAGCATAGGTAACGACCCCCCTCAATCACTTTTTTTTTAAATTTTGGATGGAGGGTAAGAAATCTCTAATTTCAAAATTTAAAGGTTTATGAAGAAATTAGAGGGAAAGAGTTATTTGATATAGGTTGATTTAAATTAGTATGGAATGGAAGAGAATAGGATAGTTTCAAAGAGAAATAAATAAATAAATAAATAAATGCCCAATTGGCTACCTTGTCCTCAACCATAGAAGGTAATTGAGTGAAGATTGGAACTTCTCTTTAAATTTTATGATACTTGTTCTCTTTTATTGTTCGCATCATTGGATTTGAGCACTAATATCATGTTTATTATTTTGTTTTGGTGTGCTCAAACCTTTTTGAATTTTATACCCATAACTTTGTTCAGGTACCTTTAGTCATTTTATAGATTTAAAGTGTTTTTTTATCCTCGCACTTGCCCCCTAGTATAGGGTGTGATCTTAGTAATGACCAGAGAATGCAAAGGATATTTTAGAGTGGTGAAGGGATGATCAAATATGGCATTCCCTCATTTCAAACACAAGCATTTAGGATCAATAAGCTTTTATTTTTCCATGTGAAATGGTTTCATTATTTGTTTAGCTAAAACCTTAGCTTTATGATGTGAATTTTTTTAGGTATGAGATTACCTTTCAAGGAAATCACATGAATTCCCAAAACTTATTTGTTAAACAAACATCAATTTGATTTTTCAAAAATCTTTCTAAAAAGCATGAGATCATTTATAATTTTGGCAAAAAGGTATAAGGTGTGATTGTGTTATTTAAACAAGAACAAGACACATCACAGACACAGAAAATACATGATCTTATTGAAAGAAAGACTTGTTCAACAATGAAAGTCTTGTGGTGGTATGAAGCTAAATTGCCTACAAAACTAAAACAGGTTAAACCATGACAAAGCCAAAGCACACGTGTGTACATGATTAAACAAAGAGAAATTATAGAAGTAGGTTTCATCTTCTATTTCTGGTGCATTTCTTATTTAGAAACTCTTGTAGAGGTCATTTCAATGGTGTGAACATTTGCCACACCTCTTAACTAGGTCCTTTGATTTATCATTTCTATTAAGCGGTCATTCCACTTCCTAAACCATAATTGGGAATAGCATTTTGAGTTTCCTCAAATATTATCCACTCAGCTTTATCTAGTTGCTTGAGTCTCTTCTTGAAGTCATTGCAAGTGTGAATACTATTCCGTACAACATCAACATGGTATTTGCAGGTGAGGTTGTTCTTGTAGTACTAAGGATTAGGTGACTACAAAGTTGCTTAAGGTTCAATGTTGGTGTTCATTTTGCCCCGGGGTCAAAATTTTTAACCCCCAGGACTAGGGGTATTTTAGAAGTTTTCAGGGGATATGAATGGTATTTTCGAATTTGTTACACAATATAGCTACGAA
This sequence comes from Salix exigua, assembly GCA_032356905.1. Classification (NCBI taxonomy): domain Eukaryota; kingdom Viridiplantae; phylum Streptophyta; class Magnoliopsida; order Malpighiales; family Salicaceae; genus Salix; species Salix exigua. The sequence continues at coordinate 9,834,565 of CM063603.1, forward strand.
ATTAGCCCCCATAAACGACAAAAGAACATGGAATCGGGGGTATTTTAGAAATTTCCATGGGACATGGATGGAATTTCAAAATTTGTTGCACATTATAAATATGAAAATAGGCCTCTAAAATGACAAAAAATAAGCCTCGGACCTTGGGGTATTGCTGTATTTTCCACTGTGGTTTTTTTGTAGTTGTTGTTGGGGACATTTATAATTTGGAGCCATTTACTATGGTCTCACCAGGTAGTGGTCGACTTTTCCTTAACTTGAGATTTTTCCTTAAATTTCTTGTTCGGACTTTTTTGTCCTACGCTTTAGCCATTCTTATTTGGTACATCTAGTGATAAGCAATTGCTGCTAATTTCTTCTCACTAATCATATTTAGTTGCTCATATCGTATTTTATCCCATTTAGCCTCTCCAAGCTTATATTCTATGAAGACCCTTATAGAAGGGATCTCCAACTCTAATGGCATCATTGCCCTCATCCCAAATACTAGTGAATAAGGTGAAACCCTGGTTGATGTCCTACTACTAGTGAATATGTATAAAGAGCATAAGAAAGCCACTCATGTTAGTCTTGTAGGTAACCACCATTTTTTGGATAGTCTTCTTTATGTTTTTATTAGTATCTTGAACAATGTCATTCATCAGTTTATACAAGGATGAATAGTATGCTTGATTTTTCACTTAGCACATAATCCTGCAATCATCTTCCCATTGAAATTCTAGGCATTATTAGTCACATGGGCATAAGAATAAATCGATGTTTGTTGTTGGCTTTTATCCTTATCATAAATAGAGTCTTATCAACTTTAATGGTCACCCAATTCTCATTGATGATAAATTTGACTCATTGATATAGGGAAGATATGATTGCTCGAGCCGCAAGTATCCAAGGCCTTCCCAAAAACATGTTATACAAGGGTGGATATCTATCACCTGTAATGTCACTTGGAATGGTTGGGGAGGGCAATGATCAAGTCAACATCAATACTCCCAATAATGGGGTTTGGTGACCCATCATATTCTATGACATTTATAATACTTGGCTTTATATGAGAGGCCGATAGACATCTTATCAAAACTTGCCTTAGCATCACATTTAGAGTAGAACTATTGTCTATAAGCATCTTAGCAATTACAAAATCCTTGCATTTTACTGTGATATATAGTCGTTTGTTATGACTGGTCCTTTAGAATTAACATCATCATCAATAAAGTAAAGGCAATTGGTAGCCTGAATCCTCTCAACCAAATGTTCTATAGAATCATGTGTGATGTCTTAAGGAACATCCACTTTATTAAGAACTTTTTTAAGAGCTTTCCTATGTGATCTTGAACGGGCAAATAATGATAACAAAAAAAATCCTAACTCGTGTTTTCCTTAGTTTAACTACCATATTATATTCAATATGTTACATTATCTTTTAAAACTCACTAGCCTCTTTATCACTAGTTACTTATTAACCTCATTTGTCTTTGACAACTCCACCACATTCTTTCCTTTGGCCTTTCAATGATTTTCCAACCCCTCAAGATTAAAGCACCTCCCACTTCGAGTTAACCCTCATATTTGAACATGAATAATAAGGGTTGAGTCGTATTATGATAGGAATGCCCATATTATAAGGTAGGGAATGATAACTTCTACAAGTTGTATTTGTAGGCTTGTTCAAAATTATTTTAGGGGGACCCCCTTCAATTGATTGATACCTACAAAATTCAACCTTATTATTATGTCTAGTCATCAACCTATCAAAGATCTTTTTTCTAGACCACATAATCTCAACAATCCTAATGTCATCATGTCTTCTATATCAAAATGAGATTATTCATAATAATCAATATCTTTTCCAAAGTGTTGGTGGTAATTACAATATTCATTCATATCTCTTGTAACTTGTATTCTAGATGGTACTTTGAGATACTTAGCTTGCGTCAACATCTCATACAACCTTTCCATGGTTACTTCTAAAATCATTTAAACTTTTTTTTCCTATTTGGAAGGTATTAACCCCTCCATTTCTAGCAAATGGTTTGGTAGTAGGTTTTTATTAATATTTTAAGATTCATCAAAGGTAATCAACTCAACCTTGATGAGTTGAAGGATTTTTTTTGTTTAAATAGAACACAACCATCAATGTTATGATCAACGATACCAACATGATATTCACATATTTGATTGGGTTTGTACCAATAAGGGAATAATGGTTGTAGAGTTATTAAAAGAACAAATGTAACTTGACCAACATTAAGAAACCTTTGGTATATTTCACTAAGAGGTATGGGTAGGGATGGAAGTTGTTCTTAACTCCCTAAAAATTATTTTCATTTGTTCTTGTTCTTGTTCTTGTTATTAACTCCTTGAAAAATATTTTCATAGGCGAGAAGTGTTTTTTGTCTAGCTATTTAATGGGTTGGCTAAGTGTTTGTTTGGATTCAACAAAAAAATAAGGAAAATTTTCTATCAAATATGATAGAGGTAGGTGTATATGCCTTTGAGTCATAGTTGTCTTGGTAAGCTATCTTTTCCTTTCTATCATCCTTCGAGATTATGAACTTTAGTTTCCTTTTTTCATCTTGTAAAACCCATTTGAATGGCTTGTTCAATTCTTTTATAGGGTTTATTAATATTTTAAGATTCATCAAAGGTAATCAACTCAACCTTGATGAGTTGAAGGATTTTTTTTGTTTAAATAGAACACAACCATCAATGTTATGATCAACGATACCAACATGATATTCACATATTTGATTGGGTTTGTACCAATAAGGGAATAATGGTTGTAGAGTTATTAAAAGAACAAATGTAACTTGGCCAACATTAAGAAACCTTTGGTATATTTCACTACGAGGTATGGGTAGGGATGGAAGTTGTTCTTAACTCCCTAAAAATTATTTTTATTTGTTCTTGTTCTTGTTCTTGTTATTAACTCCTTGAAAAATATTTTCATAGGCGAGAAGTGTTTTTTGTCTAGCTATTTAATGGGTTGGCTAAGTGTTTGTTTGGATTCAACAAAAAAATAAGGAAAATTTTCTATCAAATATGATAGAGGTAGGTGTATATGCCTTTGAGTCATAGTTGTCTTGGTAAGCTATCTTTTCCTTTCTATCATCCTTCGAGATTATGAACTTTAGTTTCCTTTTTTCATCTTGTAAAACCCATTTGAATGGCTTGTTCAATTCTTTTATAGGGTTTGTTCAATTCAATTTATAGCAATCATATCAATGAAATGTTCTTCAAAGCTTCCAACCAATGTTATGGGGACATCATCTAGTGATAATCTTTGTGAGATGATGAAAACTTTGGCTTCTAACACCATGACATTGCAACAAATGTAATATCTTTTCAATTGGAAAAAATCAAGTATCCACAACTTGGAGAAGCAAATGGGGCAAATAGCTTCAAGTGTGGGCAAAATTGCCCTCTCAAACATTAAATCCAAAAGTGAATGTTAATGTAATCATGCTGTGAAGTGGGAAAGAACTTGGAGAAAACAAGTCATAACAAATTGAGAATGGAGGAAGAAGAAGAGATAGAAAATGAATTGAGTAGCAAGAATAAACCTACTCCTCCTTCACAAAATGAGACAATGACGACCACTCCAAACGTAACTCCTCACTCAATGAATTCCAATTTTAAAACAATTTCACCCTTTCCTATGAGTTCTTCGAGGTCTAAAAAAGAAGACAGAGAAAAACAGATCTTAGAGGTTTTCAAGAAAGTGGAACTCAACATTCCTCTGATTGATGCTATCAAGCAAATTCCCAAGTATGCTAAATTTTTGAAGGACTTGTGCACTAACAAAAGAGCTTTTAAACTGAAAGGTCATGAAATGGTAAGCATGAGAGAAGTCATATTTGCTATTGTTCAAAAGAATATGCCTTTGAAGCAGAAAGATCCAGATGTGTTTACTATCCCATGTGTTATTGACAATGCTAGTTTTAAAAGGGCTCTATGCGATTTAGGTGCATCCATTAGTGTTATGCCTAAACATGTTTATGATACTCTTAGTTTAGAGCCTTTAAATAAAACCAACCTTTGAATAAAAGCAACATTGTCATACAACTTGTGGATCATAGTTTTATTTACCCATTTGGTGTGATAGAAGATGTCCTAGTCAATATTGATAGCTAGCTAATTCCATGTGACTTTTATATTCTTGATATAGAGCATAATTCTTGTGATTCTAGTACTCCTATATTATTTGGGAGACCATTCTCAAAAACTGCCAATATAAAGATTGATTGTGGTAAGGATACTTTGTCTATGGAGGTCGGAGATGAAAAGATTGAATTTAATATTAATGATGTAATGAAATAACCTTGTAGCAATGCTTATTCTATCACATGTTGTGACAAATTTGATAAGTGTGTGCAACAAGTTTGTGATTTTAATTGTGTGGATGGATTAAGCGTAGCATTGAGCTATGACTATTATTTTACCCTATTGGAGGAGATGGAGAGGCACATATGTATTCCCCAAACATGCACGAAGTAGCACTAGCTTTGCAAGCTTTGCAAACCGTTCCCCATGGTAATGTCTTTGTTGATTTAGTACTTTCATATAAAAAGCTTTTGCCATCTATCTTACAGGCTCCCGAGTTAGAAATGAAATCTTTGTCTGATAATTTGAAGTATGTATTCATTGGCGACAACAATACACTTCCCGTTATCATAGCAAAAGGTTTGACAAGTGCGTAAGAGGTTAAACTTGTGAAGTTGTTGTGTGATCACAAAATAGCCATTGGATGGACTTTAGCCGACATCAAGGGCATTAGTCCCTCAATGTGTATGCATCATATATTATTGGAGGAGGACACAAAACCAACAAGGGAAATGCATAGGAGGTTGAACCCACCCATGATGGAGCTCGTGAAAGCTGAAATTTTGAAACTATTAGATGCAAGAGTCATTTACCCCATCACAGACAGTGCATGGGTGGCACCAATCCATATGGTGCCAAAAAGACTAAAATCACATTGGTGAAAAACAAAAGATGATGAATTCATTGCTACTCGCATCTCGAGTGGATGGAGAATGTGTTGATTATAGAAAGCTTAATCTTTCTACGCGTAAAGATCATTTCTCGTTACCATTCATGGACCAAATACTTGAACAACTAGCAGGTAAGTATTTTTGTTTCTTTCTTGATGGATATAGTGGATACAATCAATTTGTTATTAATCTTGAAGATCAAGAAAAAACTATGTTTACACACCATTTGGTACATATGCATATAGAATAAAACCCTTTTGTCTCTATTATGTACCTACAACTTTCCAAAGATGCATGATGAGTATTTTTTTTCTAACTATGTTGAAAGAATAATTGAGGTTTTCTGGATGATTTCACGATGTATGGTGATTCTTTTGATAAATGTCTAGAAAACTTATCTTTGATATTGAAAAGGTGCATTGAAACTAACCTTGTCTTGAATTATGAAAAATGTTATTTTATGGTAGATCAAGGAATAATTCTTGGGCATATTGTGTCTTCACGTGGATTGGAGGTTGATAAAGCTAAAATAGATATTATTTCATCATTACCTTACCCCTTATGCCTGAGGTTCCTTAGGAACAGGCAAAGGTGTGTATAATCCATGAGGCATTATCCTAGAATTAGCTTGTCTACATGTTATACACCTATCACATATTCTTTGCAAATCTCTTTTCATATTAGGCCACTAAAAGTGCTCGTGTAGAACCTCCAAAGTTTTAGTAATTCCAAAATATCCCATTAAACCTCCATATGTGCTTCCCTCACAAGCAATTCACATAAAGAACAATTAGGGACACTACTTATTTTCCTTAAACAAAAATCCATCCTGCCTAAACTATTTATCTTTGGTTGAAACCTTGCATGTATCATATATAACACCAAAATTATGATCATCAAGATACAATTCCTTAATATACTCAAATTCTAGAAATTTAGTATTAAGAGTATTAAGAAGAACATACCTTCGCGATAAAGAAGATTTTTTGTTTTCTTTTGTGCTGGCCACCACTTCCTTTCTCCTCTTCTCCTTTATATACACTTAGAAACCGTAATGTCTATTTTATAAAATAATCCTTCCTTAAGTTGGCAGAATTTAGTTGTCACTTGTAAAATTCATATCACATAATTTTGATATGAAATTTGGAAAGTTTATAGATCTTTGAGTCCTGAATCCACGCCAATTGAGTTTGCATTAATCAGACTTTTATAGCTAGAGATATTGAAGTTGGAATGGGAAAAGGTCGATATCGGCAGATTGCAAGATTTGACTTTGAAGGTTGTGATTTCCATGATTTTCCTTATTGTATTTCTTTTCCATAGCTTTCCATAAATTTATAGATGTTAGCTTTTGAATGTCACTAAAATCACTTCACAGTCTGCATAAAACATCAACTAAAGGTCAAATATGTCAATCACCTCCAATTACCTCTTTTTTGCATCTTTCATCCAAAAAGGCCTTCAAAATATAAAATATATACAAAACACTAGGTAAATATGAATGAAACTATCAAATAATATGGTAACATCACCTTTTGAGATAATGTGTAATGCGAGTGACTATGCGGTACGGACTGTTGTTGGGCAAGGAATTGGTAATAATTTGCATGTTATAGCCTATGCTTCTCGCATGTTAGATGAAACACAATGCAATTACCATACAACTGAAAAGGAATTTTTTTGCAGTAGTGTTTGCTCTAAAAATATTCAGGTCATACATACTTGATACAAAAGTAGTTATTCTCAGTGACCATGCAACTTTAAGGTATCTTTTGAAGAATAAAGAGTTCAAACCAAGATTAATTAGGTGGATCTTGCTTTTAAAAAAAATTGATCTTGAAATCAAAGACAAAAAAAAGTGCTAAAAACCATGTGGCTGATCACTTGAGCCAACTAAGGACCAAGGATGATGCGAACCTCGTGATCACGTGGTCACGGATGATGCAAACCTTGTGATCACGTGGTCACGCAACCTACAACCAAGAATGAGATAAGATCCCGGAAAGCCAAAAGAAGGTCTGATAGGAGTGTGACACAATGGAAACTTGCCCCAAGGCACCAGCACTATTGGAATGAGTAGAATGACGCCACGAAGCCAGTTAATCTTCGATAAGTCAGATTCAGTTCCTTCAAGAACTGAAGAATGCAAGAATCTCTCTTACACAGAAACTGAAGAGTTCAGAATGAAGTTTCATCAATGGCTACTGAAGTAAGGGTTACATGAGTTTATATAGTCCTTTAAAGTAACCCTAATGGACCTGTTATATGGACTTAAATGAGGTCCATTGAAAACTGACCCAAAATCCTAAATTAAAGAGCCCATTACTTAATCCAAGCAAGCCTTGGATCCTATCTGAAAACAAAGACTTAATTAAGCCCAAACAAGCCTTGGGTTGTAGCTAACTAACTTAAATAAAGTCCATAAGGTTTATTTATTCACTTCCATCCAGCCCATCAATCCCATGTTTCCATGTTGTAGTAGGACTCTTTTGGATCTTTTTGTTGTCCTAATTTCATGGACCAAATATGGTTGTATTGGACCCCTCCTGCACATGGATAAGATGTACTAAGGTCTCCTCTTGATACTCCAACGGTCCTTGCAATTCTGCTCGGGTTGAAACCTTTAAGACCAATGCATTCATTGCCTCTTTCAATGCCTTTGTCCTAGACCGCGTGATTGGACCATTTGGAACCTGTAATGGGTCGATGTTGGTGTTTTTGGGCTGGTTCGCATCAAAGGATATACAAGTTGAAACAATAAGAGAGACATTTCCTAATGAGCGATTGTATGTGTTACACACAAGACCATGATATGCTGATTTGGTGAACTATTTAGTCACCAAAGAATTCCCTCTAGGTTTATCTACATCCTAAAAAAATAAGCTACGGGTTGATGCTAAATATTATTTCTGGGCTACTCCTCATCTGTGGAAATTTTGTGTGGATCAAATAGTTAGGAGATGTGTACCACAAGATGAATTTCATTCCATTCTCACCTTTTGTCATTCTCATTGTTTTGGAGGACATGTTGGAGCAAAAAGAACGACCCATAAGGTACTTAAAAGTGATTTTTATTGGCCTTCTATTTTTAAGGATGCATTTTATTTTTGCAAATCATGTGAACACTGTCAAAAAACAGGTACTATCACTCAAAATAATCAAATGCCTTTAACAAACACTCTTGTACACGAGATTTTTGATGTTTGGGGTATTGATTTTATAGGTTCATTTCCTTCTTATTTTGGCGCTCTTTATATCCTTGTTGCAGTTGATTATGTGTTCAAATGGATTGAGGCAAAAGCCACATGAACTAATGATACTAAAGTTGTTGTAGATTTTGTCAAGACTCACATATTTAACATGTTTGGAATCCCTAAAGCTATCATTAGTGATCGTGGCATGCATTTTTTCAATCGTTCAGTGGAAGCATTGTTACGCAAATATCATGTGACTCATCGGACTTCTACGGCAAACCATCCTCAAACGAATGGCCAATATGAGATTTCAAATCGAGAAATCAAGTCTATTTTGGAGAAGACAGTGCAACCCAACCGGCGAGACTAGAGTCGGAGACTTGGTGATGCACTTTGGACTTACCAAACTGCTTACAAATCACCAATAGTAATGTCACTTTTTAGGATGATTTATGAGAAAACATGTTATCTACCAGTGGAACTTGAACATAAAGCTTTTTGTGCCATAAAAAATGTAACATGGATTATGATGTTGCTGGGATTGCAAGAAAGTTGCAATTGCAAGAGTTGGAAGAGATTTGAAATGACACTTATAAGAATGCGAGGATTTATAAAGATAAGACTAAGAGTCTTTTATCACCACATGATTACAAGAAAAGAGTTTCATGTTAGAGACAAAGTCCTCTATCATTCGTGTTTGAAACTTTTTCCTGGTAAGGTGTTCTCGTTGGATTGGGCCCTTGTTGTTTCTAATGTTTTTCCTTATGGTGCAGTTGAAATTACAAGGTTAGAAACAAATAATGTACTCAAGGTCAATGGGCATCGCTTGAAATCTTTTTATGAAAGTTGGACAACAGAAATGACCGCTTCTGTGGAGTTAGCTGAACCGATCTATGAAGAATGAGCATACCACATATCGAGCCAATAACACAAAACAAAAACGCTTCCTAGGACGCAACCCAGCACAAAAAAAATCAAATTTGCTTTCCTTTTCCCTTATCTTTTATTTTTTTGCATTTTTTTTTTGCATTTTTTTTGTCATTCTCTTATATCCTTTTTCTTTCATTTTCAACATTGAGGACAATGTTGTGTTTTAAGTGTGGGGGTATTGGGAAAATGTTGGTTTTCTTTGTTCTTCCGTAAAAAAAGAAAAAAAATTGTGATTGATCTTTTTAAACTCCCATTGCTTTTTGAGAATATGAGTATTATGCAAGTTTTAATGTTTAATTGGTTTAAGAATTGACTCTAAAAATATAGCATGTTGACTTTATAGTGTTATACCAATGTAAGGTTTTTGAGTCTTCAACATTATATTCTTTGATTGTTCATTCGTTCAATAATACGTATCTCTAGAACTTCCTTGATATCTTGTTGAGATTACATTCGCATTATATAAATGCATGAAGATTAGGAATTTTAACCACGTGAGCCAAAAAGCCAACCGAAAGCATATTATCTTTAGTGAACCCCTTTTGAGCTTTCTTATCTATTTTTTGCTTTATCCATGTATAAGTCTTAAATTTTTTATATGTTTTCCTCTTTTCCCCATGACCAAGGATTAGTAGAGCATATACTTATGATATCTCATGAAATTATGGTTGGAAATTATGTGAAAAGAAAGAAGTAGCGATGTTTGATGAAAAGATGGACAAAGTTGCCAAAGGTGAAGAACAAAAAAAAAAGAAGACAAGAAAAAAGAAAAGAAGAAAAAAATAATAGAAACAAGCTTGAAATCAAAAGTAGCTAAGCATTGGTGCTTAAAGATTTTATGTAAACCACGGAAAATAAATGTAAGTGTTAAATTAAAAGAGAAATAAAATCAGTTGAGGGGAGGGTAAAATTGAAATAAATAAAAAGATTATGATTTAAATTACAAGAACAGAAGAGGTGGGGGAAAAGAAAAGAAAAGAGGAAATAGGGGGGATAAGTTAGAGGGAGGTTAGAGAGAAAAAGAGAAGAAGGGGTTGTGCTCCGACAACCATATCTCGGCAGCTCACTATTATCTAGCATCTGACTGGAGGGATTGTAATTATCTGTCGCCGTTTGAGAAATCCGATCATCTCAAGATTTCTGGAAACCCCCCTCAAACCCGTTAGAGTCGCCGGACAGTTTCTCCACCATCCACCATTGGATTACTCTGATTTTTTGGTAAATTGTACTTCATTATACAACCTACATAATGAACGTAGGGATTTTAAATATCTCTAACCATTTGAGAGATATTTCATTTTGAATGAATTCTGGAATTTGTTGAGACTCTTTTCAAATGTGTTGCGTCGCCAACTGAGTTTAGAGTTTTTATACTGTTGGATCAAGCTTATTTTTGAATATTGTGTTTGCCTTGGTTGTTACTACATATTCACCGAAGGGATTCTCCTGGTTTTTCTCCATTAGAGGTGAGTATTCTTTTGAAGAAAATAGCAAAATCTGCTTTCTTCTGCCAGTCAGAGCTGCCTGCTATTTTCGCTTCATATCACCGTTGGATGAAGCTGAAATTTGGGTTTGTGGTGCTACTGAGTGTGATTAATGTTCTTAACGGTGGAGATGAGAAATTGATAGTCCAACAAGGAGATATGTATGTTGAACAGTAGCTCTCCAGTTTAAGGTGGTGCGGTCGGGATTGGATCATCGTCAAGACAGGAACGACCCACGGGTGGAGCAGGTAGGTGACTTGCACCTTTCTTTTTCATACATTGAATAAGGAAATACTTTCACATGAATATTACTCTATTGTGTAAGAACATATATCAGATAGTTGAAAGCGTAAATGTTGGCAAATGATTGATTATCTTTGGCTAATAACATCCGAATGGATGACTGGGATGAATGATTGATTAGCTTCGGCTAATGGCATCCGAATGGATGGCCGAGATGAATGATTGGTTAGCTTCGGCTAATGACATCCGAATGGATGACCGGTATGAATGATTGGTTAGCTTCGGCTAATGGCATCCGAATGGATGGCCGGTAGGAATGATTGATTAGCTTAGGCTAATGGCATCCAAATGGATGACTGGAACGAATGATTGATTAGCTTCGGGCTAATGGCATCCGAATGGATGACCAGAACGAATGATTGATTAGCTTCGGCTAATGGCATCCGAATAGTATTGCGGGTATGAATGATTGATTAGCTTCGGCTAATGGCATCCGAATGGATGGCCAGGATGAATGATTGATTGATTAGCTTCAGCTAATGGCATCCGAATGGTTGGTTAGTAGGAATGATTAATTAGCTTCGGCTAATGGCATCCGAATGGATGACCGGAACAAATGATTGATTAGCTTCGGCTAATGGCATTCGAATGGATGACCGGGACGAATGATTGATTATCTTTGGCTAATGACATTTGAAAAGGATGACCGAGGTGAATGAACGATTAACCTCGGTAAATATGCCTTAATAGGATAGACGGGTTATTAATTATGGTTATGTTGAGAAGATGTTTAAGATTTTGTAGACCCAGGATGATTAGATCGAGATTGATTTTAAGGGTTCTGTTACCGTTTCCATACTTGTTGCTATTGGAACTGTTACTGTTAGAGTTGTTACTGTTTAATGCTTGAGACATGTTACTGTTAAAGTGATGCATTTATATGCATTACAAGCTATTTGTACCAAGTACATGAAGAAATTATAAATGTTAATGCCTCCTGTAACTATCAGACCGTTTAGTTACCATTATAATTATCATTAAGTAATTACGTTTTCTTAAATGTTTTGTATTGTTGTAGGGACGTCACATCCACGAGATGTCTAAGTAACCCGATACACGAGAACCTACTTTTGCAAGGAACCATGTAGATGCATTCTAAATCACAATGTATTTTGTGTGAATCAATGTACTGAACACATAACTTTTATTAGATCCTTTTGTGTAAATTCGTAATGGCTATTAGTAGTATAGGAATGAAACCTCATGTCCATGTATGTATATTTTTAATATCAATTTCTAATTATGCAACCATAATACTACATGTTTATGTAAAATCCACTTTTAATGAAATGTTGATTGTATGGATAATATTCTGATGATGTGAGGTAATCAGGTTCGCGGATTTCCGGTACCATATGTGTTATATATATATAATTCCGGGTCGTTACATTTTAAATTGATGTGCTTAAATGGAATGTCTTCTAGAAATATCATTTTTCAGAATGCTTTACTTTCTTTGGTTTGAACTATTTCTTTTAATCTCTTTTACCTCACCTTAACCTTAGCCTCATTACAAAAGGAAAATAAGACCTTTTTATTCATGCATTGTTTGTAATATTTTAGTAATGGAGATGAGATTGAAGAGCAAACTTATGGTAGAACATATTCATTGATTGAATTTGAGAGATTTAAACACATAAGCTCTAAACACACGAGTGTTGGAGTGTATATCAATGAGAGGACTTATCATTTTGGCATGACATTGATTTCTTTTAAATCCCGAAAAGTAATGGAGTTTTGAAGTTTGCATGTAAACAAATTTATGAAGATTTATGTTTTTTATCCTTCTCGATTGTATTCTTATTTATAATGCTTGAATTCTTGGATATTGATGGGAGATTAAGAGTTTGGTCATGGTTATTTTTAATTTAAATTTTTTACCTATCCTTTCTCAAGAACGAGCAAGAGCTAAGTGTGGGGGTATTTGATGCCACATTAAAATGCCTTGATATTCTTTGTTTTATGTTTTGAAGGCATTTTTGGATGAAAGATGCAAAAAGGAGGTAATTGTAGTTGATTGACGGATTTGACCTTTAGTCGGTGTTTTGTGCAGAGTGGAAGCTCTAGAGATCGAAATGAAGAGATTCCAGTGACATTAAAAAGATAACATCCATAAATTTATAGAAATTTAAGGAAAAAGAAATAAAATAAGAAAGATCATGCAAAATTGCAGCCTTCAAAGTCAAATCTTGGAATTTGCCGATATTGACCTTTGTCCATTCCACCTTCAATATCTCGAGCTACAAAAGTCTGATTGAGGCAAACTCAAAATGTGTGAATTCAGGACACAAAGATCTATAAACTTTGCACATTTTAAATCAAAATGATGTTATATGAATAAGATATGAAGTTTACAAGGGACATATATAAACGAACAGAGGAGCAAGGAAGTTTCGGCTAGCACCAAAGAAAACATAAATCTTCCTCCAAACCCTAAATCATGTTTTCTTCCATCTTTTTATTTAGTTTTTCAATAAACATGCAAGGCTATACTCTTTTGCTTGGTTGAAAGGACATGGAAACCTTCAGATTTCAAGAACTGTGAGATCTATTTTTACCTTAATTTTTTTAGTTTATATGTTGAATATGTTTGTTCTCCTATGCTTATTTTTCTATGATTGTTTATTTAATTGCTAAGAGCGGACTCAAAGTTATTATTGTAGACAATCAATTGCTAAGTTTGATATTAAAACCGGAGTTATGGTATATGAACTTATAAAGCAACTAAGTTAATAATTGTGGCGGATCTATGTTATTAATCTTATGGATAATATTCAATTGAACTAAACATATATTGCGGATAATTATGTTTCTTAATTAATCAATTTATCTAGATTTTAATACTGCCATTGAATCAAATTACTAGTACGGACAGTGTGGTTGTTTGATGGTTAGGGTAAGCTATATGGTAGATCCATCAATGAACCAATTTGAAAAAGAGATAAATATTCAGAATATAAATTGATGTGTCGTTTCCATGATCAGTTATGATTTCTGTAGGTGGATGTTGATTTGCGACCAAGGTTTGCTTTATTGATAAATTTAAGTTTTATATAATCTTCGCTTAGTTTGCTTTAGCCTAGCCTAGACAACTACCAACCCCCCAATTGCATAACATATAGCATGAAAATCTGAACTAAATTGTCCTCGTGAGATCGACTCCTTGCTTGCTCTATACTATCCTATTTGATTTGTTTTAAGTTAGGTTAATTAATTTGTACGACCGCGACATCGTACTGAAATCTTTCTAGACATATTATATTCTATTTCAAATGCTTTTGTAAAGTCAAAACAGATGAGAACATCATTTCTCTTTTAAAAGAACAAAACCCAATTCTATTCCCCCCCCCCATAAAAACTTAACTAACTTTTTAACAACTTCATTTAAGGGTGCAACTATTGTACTGAAATCTTTCACAAAAAACCTGTAAAAACTAGCTAACCCATGAAAATTCCTTACCTAACTTACCAATTTGGGTGTAGGCCAATTCCAAATTGCTTTAACTTTATCCTCATCCAACTCGATACCTTGTGTAGTTACAATATAACCAAGAAACACAATTTTCTCCATGCAAAAGACATTTTTTAAAATTATCATACAATTTCTCTTCACGCAACACACAAAGTACATTATGCAAATGATCAAGATGCTTAGTTAAGTTGCAATAAATCAAAATATCATCAAAATGCACAACCACAAACTTCCCATGAATGCACGCTCTACATATTCATTAAACGCATAAATGTACTAGGTGCATATGTAAGTACAAACAGTATTACTAACCATTCATACACACCATGCTTCGTCTTAAATGCAAAATTTCACTCATTACCTTCTTTCATTCTAATATGATAGTACTCATTTTTCAAGTCTATTTTAGAGAGAATATGAGATCCATGTAACTCATCTAACATGTCATCAAGCCTAGGAATGGGGTGTCTATACTTTACCATTATATTTTTGATGGCTTGACAATCAACACACAGTCTCATACACTCATGAATGTAGCCCTTTTCCATTAGCTCATGAACCTGCCTTTAAAGCTCATTCGTCTCCTCAGGATTGCTTCTGTAGGCTGGTCAATTAGGAATTAAAGTTTTGAGTACAAAATCAATCTAATGTTCTATCCTCCTCAAAGGTGATAATCCAGTAGGATTATTATTGTTAGGGAACACATCATCAAACTCATACAACAAAGAAATATCAGCATTAGGAATAATATGATCAAGATCATTGGTATTAATTGAAGCCTCTTTGTACACAAGTAAAATCATTGGCTTGTTAGTGAAATATGCAGATTTGACTTCACCCTCTCTAGTATAAAAATTCTTATCACTCTTCTTGACTTCTTCATTCTTGTCTTACCTGCACTCTTGACCAGATTTGGGTGTTTTTGAGCTGTGGTCTAATGGTCTAATTTGTTTAGAGTGGTGGCCAAATATTTGTTTGTGTTTGGATAGGTTTCTGAGTGGGTTGTAGTTGTTTAGGTTCTTGCCGAATATGATGGTCTTCTCTTTCACCTTGATTTTCTCTCCCCGTCGCCTCAAACTCACTTATTGCTTTATTTTATTATCACAAACCTGTTTGGGTGTAAGAGGTACAAGAATTATGATTTTACAATATTTTATAATGATACAACTATTTTTAACACCATCATGAATTGTCTTCCTATCATATTGTCATGGTCTCCCGGATAAGATGTGACTTGCTTGCATTGGTACCACGTCACACAGAACTTCATCAACATATTTCTTAATAAAAAATAGAACCATAACTTGTGGTCGCTTTGACTTCACTTTGTTTAGCCATTGCAATTAACTAACAAGGGTGATACTACAATTATTAACACAACCTCCACTATCCATAATTAAACTCCACTATTAATAATTAAACCACACACCTTGCTTTTTACATAACAACGCTTATGGAAGATGTTCTCCCTTTGTTGATTAGTTTCATCTTCTTTGACCTGATCCTGAAGTGTGCACCTTATAACCAAGGACTCTGCAATCAGTGATACTAACCCATCCCCATCACTATCCTTTAATGGTGGCATGCCTTCATAATCAAATCTATCACTTTTAGACTCCATATCACCATCATCTCTAATCATCATGATTCTTTTGTTTGGACACTCTCAAGCATAATGTTTGTTCCATAGACACCTAAAACATTTAACATCATGAGTACGTTTAGGTTGAGTTTTAGATTTACCTTTCACACTAGTAAGGACATCAACTTTAGCCTTTGGTGGTTCAGTTCTAAAAGGAACAAAAAATCTCGACCAAACAATTCTCTTTATATTCGACTTCCAAGATGACGTAGAAACCAAATTAAATGTTGGTCGAACATGTCTTTTCCTAAGTAGTCATTCCACCATTGTAGCTATGTGAACCATGTTCTCATATAGTGTTGTAACTCAACCACATTGGCAATTTTTCGATTTAACCCATTAAGAAATCTAGCCATGGTGTCTTTTCTATCCTCATCAACATGGACTTGAATCATTGCTATATTCATCTCTTTGTGATATTCATCTACTGTCTTATAGTCTTGATTCAAACATTGGTGTTACAGGTATAAGTCTCTATAATAGTAGTTTGACACAATTCGTGTCCTAGATAACCCAAATATAATAGAAACAAAGATTTGGACAACATAGTAAGAATCACATTTTGAAACTTGAAGCAAATCTAACCTGTTTAGCAATTTTTATGTAAGAACATTGAAACTCAAACCAGACAACCTCGAAATGACCTCAAATTCAAATTTTAGTATTATAATACTAAATAAACAACAAAACTCACTTTATAGGTTGTTTTCTTACTTGAAGGTACCCCACCCTTTGTATGATTAGTTTGCGGTAGAATTTAACCTTTAATTAAAACCTTTAGAAGTCAATGTCAAAATAATCCCAAATTTTATATATGGTGCAATCTCATCCATAATACACAGAATATGAAGTTTCAATTTATTCTAATGTGTTTTTCTTATAATTCACTAAGAGTAGTGTTTTTGTGGTAGAATTGAACCTTAAATTAAAACCTCAAGTAAACAATATCATAGTAAGCCTAAATTTGACATATGATGCATTCTCACCACTAATAGACTGAATATGAATTTTCAATTGATTTCAATGTGGTCTTCTTATATTTCACTAGAGTTGAGTTTTTTGCGGCAAAAAATTGAAATGATATGATTAGAAACACTAAAAAGTTGACATATAACATTTTTTTAATATAATGATGCATACAAGAAAATCAAGATGGACGCAAACATTAAAAAAACATCAAGGAATACAAAAAATAAATAAAAATAACATAAGGATATGACCTTGCTTCATATCCTAGCTTTGATACCAACTGATGTAAACCTTGTGATCAAGTAGTCATGCAACCCATAACTAATATAGAGATATGATCCTGGAAAGTCAAAATAGATCTCATAGGAGCGTGTCACAATGGAAACTTGGCCTAAGACACCAATATTATTGGAATGAGTAGAATGACACCACAAAGCCAGTTAATCTTCGATAAGTTAGATTCAGTTTGTTGAAAAATTGAAAAATGCAAGAATCACTCACATGTTAAAATTGAAAAATTCAGAAGTAATAATCATCAAATGTTGTGAAGATTTTGGTTACATGAGTTTAAATAGTTCTTGAAAAATTAACACTAATGGATCTCTTATGTGGACTTATATGAGGTCCACTCAAAGCTGACTCAACACTCTATATTGAAAAGTTCATAACTTAATTCAAATAAGTCTTAGATTCTAGCTGGAAAAAAAGTATTGATTAAGTATGAACGAACCTTGGATTGTAGCTAACAAAATAAAATAAAGTCCTTAATATTAAATATATGTTTTGCCATGAGAAGAAGAATGAACTAAAATATTATAGAGTTGATTCAAGACTTATTTATAATTTTCCATACAACCCCTAAATCCTAGAAACAAAAAGAACAAGTAGTCACCCATGTCCTTTGTTGTCCTTAGAAGGATTTTTTAGTTTTCAAGGAACAAACTCTCACTTTAGCAAATGGTCAGGACTTGTCTAATCTCAAGCTAAATTATGTTCTTATGGTTCCTGCAATTAAGAAGAAACTATTATTTGTCTCAATTTACAAGAGATAATAATTGTTATTTTCTATTTTATCCATGGGGATTATACTTAAGAATATGAAGACAAAGCTGGTAATTCTTAAAGGTCTCATGAAGGATGGGTTATATTCGATCAACTTGCAACTTCTCCACATCTCTAGACAAGTTTTTAGCAAATAAAGTGTCTAGCAACTTGTGGCATTCATGACTTGGCAACCCTTCAGCCAACATTCTTACAAAGTTATGTGTTACCATCTATGAATAAGCAAAATGTTTTATGTGAAAGTTTTGTTCTGGGAAAATCAACAAAGATACCATTTGTATTTAGAAAATCATATGCTACCTCTTTTCTGCATACACTGCATTTAGATGTCTGGGTCCTGCGACTATCCCTTCTTATGATGGAAGTCGATTTTATTTAATTATTGTTGATGAGTATTCTCGACATATATGATTCTTTTCTATGGATCGAAAATATGATGTAGCAATAATATTTCCCTCATTCCTCAAGCAAATGGAAACACAATTTGATACTCATGTTAAAACATTTTAGAGTGGTAGAGGTGGTGAGTTTATTAATCAAAGTTTGCAAAATCTTTTCAAAACTAATGACATCATTCATATAATTTCATATCCAAGAACACCACAATGAAATGAATCAGCTGAACAATGTTATCAACATATCATAAAAACATGATTAGCATTGTTATCACATGCTTTTATCCTAACAAAATTTTGGAATGCAACGTTTCATACTGCAGTGTTTTTGATCAATCATCTACCTAATCCAATCCTGAGTTACAAATCACCTCATGAAGTAATATTTGGTTCAACTTCTATTTATGACTCTTTACGAGTCTTTGGATGTTTCTGCTATCCCTTGCTTGCACCATTTGGTCGATCAAAGTTGGATTTTAAATCCACACAATGAGTCTTTTTGGGTTATTCAACCAATCCAATCACAAAGGTTATATCTTCCTTGAACCTCAAACACATTGTCTTTACATATCATGACATGTAAAATTTAATGAATCTCAATTTCCCTATAGATGCATGCAGCAACCTAACACACATGCACATGCCTCTCAATTGTTTAATATGAAGGAAATCCCTCGACTACTGCAAACTGTGGTGGACAAACCTCTTGCCACAACTTCACAAGTCAACCATCATGTTTCAACAGCAACTGTCCAAGATGAAGAAACTACCTAAGATAAATCAACATCTCAATTTGCAATTTCTATTTCAATCTCCACATCCACTAATTTACCACCAGAGATCTCTCTTACACTTGCTCCAGCCCAGTCACAACAACATCTAATTACATCTTCTCCAGCTCCACAATGACAACATCACATGATTACATGAACTCAAATAGGGAAGCTAAAACTCAAGGTATTTATCTCTTCACGACATCCAATCCTTAGTTGTTTTGTTGTTGATCTTGTTGCTCAACCACAAGAGCCATCATCAGCTCAACAAGCTCTCCAACATCCATAATGGCTTCAAGCAATGCAAGCTGAAATGAGTGCCCTTCACAACAATAAAACCTTGACCTTGGTACCTAGATAGCCAAAAATGAATATTATCAGCAACAAATAAGTGTTCAAAATCAAGACATGATCTGATGGCTCTATTGAAAGATACAAAGCTCGGCTAGTGGCTCGTGGATTTACACAACAAGTACGACTTGACTATAATGGAACATTCAGTCCTATTATCAAACCAACCACTATTTGACTTATCCTTACCATTGGACAGTCTCAAGGCTGGTTTGTGAAGCAATTAGATGCTAGTAATGCTTTTCTTCATAGTGATCTATAGGAGCAAGTGTATTTGTCTCAACCTCCAGGTTTTGAAGATCCATCCAAACCAGATTATGCTTGTCATCTTCATAAAACCTTATATGGATTAAAACATACCCCTCATGCATGGTACCTCAAATTCAATACCTATATTCAGCAAATGGGATTCACACAATGCCTCTATAATCAATCCTTATTTTATCGCACTCAATGATCAAACATTCTTCTTTTACTCATTTATGTAGATGACATTCTTTTAACAGGTGACTCGTCCTCACAAATTACCATGCTTATTGCACATCTCTCAAATGTCTTCCATATTAAAGATCTTGATGACATTCATTAACTCTTAGGACTTCAAATTGCTTGTGATGAGTCCACCATCACCATCACTTAAACAAGGTATCTATTATCACTCCTTCAAAAGTTTGGCCTTGATGGTGCCAAACCAGTAAACACTCCACTACCATCGGGCTCTTCCATGTTTGCTACTAATGGTGTGCCTTAGCTGATCCTTCTCACTATCGTTTCTTGGTTGGTTTCTTGCAATATCTCACCCTAACCAAACCCGACATTGCATTTGTTGTACATCAAGTCTGTCGATTCATGAAAAACACCTCATGATACTCATTTAATTGATGTTAAGAGGATTTTTCAGTACTTAAAGGGCACACTCAATGTAGGACTTCATTACATTCGCACTCCTATTCATGAACTTCATGGTTATTGTGACACGGATTGAGCTGGTTGTAGGGATGACAGACGTTCCATTACTAGTTTTGCTATATTTTTAGGAAAAAATTTGATATCTTGGGGAGCTAAGAAGCAGGTCGCTGTGTCTCGATCAACAACCAATGCAAAGTATTGCACTTTAGCTTCCATTATAGTTGAGCTCATATGGTTCATCCACTTACTCAAAAACATTGGCTACTTGGTCCCTTCTCCTAGGTTATACTATGATAATATTAGTGCCATTCATATGGCCAAAAATCCAATGTTCCATTGTCGAACAAAACACATTAAATAGATGTTCATCTTGTCATAGAACAAGTTGCAAGTGATGCTCTCTCATTGATATATATTCCAGGATCAGATTAAATTGCATATTTTCTTTTATCAAATCACTTTGTGTTACAACATTTACATTAAATCGTGACAAGCTTTGCCCTGGTCCAACCCTGCCTTGAGCTTGAGGGGGAATGTGAAGAAATATGGAAATAGTGACTGTCCATGTAGATGTAGGTGCAACAAATCATGTTAGGATCATTCTACTAAGAGATCTTCTGCTAGAATTTATTTCTCCATTTACTTCATGATTCCCATAAATCTCTGCACATAAATCACACACACGCACATATATATAATAAGAACAAATTAAATTAATGACCTGTAATATGTGTAATGATATGTAATGCGGCAAGAACAATATCAGCAATAATAAACAAGTTCAATATTTCTACACATTTCTCCAAAACATTAAAGTTGATTCGTTTCTATGACTTTCAATAAAACATTGAAGTTTTCTCCATAGCAAACACTTGAACGATCATAATTCATACAATCCATTCCCTTGCAAAGAAACCAGACAGTATAGACGTTGTACATATGCTACTACATTGCCGTATTGTTTTATCTTAATGTTCATATACTTCAATTCCATTGTTTCAATCACCAAGTCGACAACATAGCAAACAATTATTTGGCTAGTCATTTTCAATTTCTGCTTAGTCCGGCATTCCTCTTCTTTTCATCTCATTTCATTGTAAACCGAAGAATCTTTTACAGAAAAAAACACTCCACCGCCCATCAAATGTAGAAGGGTGAATCAACTCCCCTCAGTTTTATAAAAAAGCAATCTCAAATTCAATTTTTTTAACACAGAAAACTGTATCTCTTCAACGTCAACAATCCCATCAAATAAAAGTCGCATATCTAAGACAAAACAAAACCAAAGGAATGCTGATTTCAACAACGGGGCAAACATCATCAACTCATAGTCTTGGCTGTTAATAATTCAATCTCTCTCTGTCTCTGTTAATAATTCATTAAATTTAATTAATGACTGGAAATTTTAATAACAGCAGAGGTGACCCATATAATGACAACAGCAGCTATCAAGAACAACCCAGCTTTATATCTCCAACCAATAAATGTTTCGCAAATTTAACAAAAACCCAGATAAAGAAAACATCCAAAGAATTTCAGACATCAATAAAATCTCTCATAATTTAATTTTATTCATCTACTCAACACCGACAACTTATGCATAATCAACAGCCTCTAAGGTTTTGCCAGAAATATGATAGGTCAAAGGTGATGTTAGAGATCTCTCAGGCTGAGCTGGCGCGAGCGCCAATGCTTAACGGGGAGGCTTATTTCGTTTCTTAAAAGAGCCGACGATATTTTGAAAAAAAAGAAGAAGCTGAGCTTCATCTATTGCGGTAAGTGATGCCATCCCCCGCGTCATAAATATCGTCGGCTGAAAAATTATCCATCTCTTCAAAGATTCCACCTCTGTGGCTGAAAACTATAAATATATTTTTTTATTTAGAAAATTCGATTTTTCATTATTTTAATCTTAAAATATACTTCATCAAAATTTTATAGAATAAAAAAATCAGTTTAACAAACAAAGAAAATCATATTTTTTTTCTTAAATAGAAAACTAAATCAGGAAAAATATTTATTTCTCCATTTTCATTTGTTCTTAAAGAGAAATGGAGATTTAAAGCAATTATTATTAATCTGTTTTTGTCAAATAAAATCTATTAACACCAAAACCGAGTTTTATTATAAGAAATAAAATTTTATTATTATTTTTAAATTCAATAATTTTCTTTCTATTCTCACAAATTTAGAACCTGAAAAGAGTTACATTGAATTTAAATTGAAAAAATTATAGGGGTTGTGAAGAAAGACAATGGAAAGTTAACTTTTTCCATGAATTTTATATCGGCAGTGAATTTATATTTCTAGGTGCTTTATATATATTTTTTTTATTTTTTTTCTAAAATAGATATAGAAGGATGTGATTTAAAAAATCAAAGATAAAAAAATGTACTACCATGATAATTATAGATATGTTATAATAATTTGGTCGATTTTCATTAAATGATGAAAGTAAAAATAAAATTCAGGTGAAAAAAAGAAAGTCCTACAGTGATGGGAGTTCATTGATATTTTTAACGAGCAAAATAAATGTGTTGTGGCATATTATAAAAGACAGAGCTTTATTAGTTGTGTTTTTAAATTAATTCTAAAAATATAATATAATAAAAATAAAGATAAAAGAACTAATCAATAATAATAATCATGAAGATATGATGTGAGATGAAACCCTAGCTTCTCTCTTCTTCTCTGAACCATCCCGTTCCCTATTGCCGCATTTCTCTCGTCTGGATCTGGTGCACTCAGCAAGAGAGGGGAAAAAGGTAATAAAGAAATGACGACAGCGGCCTTGGACATGTCTCTCGACGACATAATCGAAAACAGCAGGAAGTCGTCCAATTCTCGAGGCAGACCTCGTTCTTCTGGCGGCGCTGCTCCTTCCCATCGGTTCTCCAATCGCGTGGGAAACAGAACAACGCCCTATTACAAGGTTACCATCTAACGCGTTCTTTGGATTGATTGAATTAATTATATATAAAAAAAATGCATATGCTTAACTATTTTGATTCGAAACTGCTAAAACCCCAGGTCCAAACTCCAGAGACAACATGGCAGCACGACTTGTTCACGGATAGTCCTGTTTCTGCTTCTGTATATCCTGCTCGTGCTTCTTCCATTGAGACTGGGACTAAACTCTATATTTCCAACTTAGATTTCGGTGTTTCCACTGAAGACATCAAGGTAAGTCCTTTATTCTTTTTATTCGTCTCTTTATTTGCAATTGTATTCGACCCAAGTAAAGTAATCGAATTACTTCAACTTTGTACTGATTTCTGTACAGGAGCTTTTCTCGGAGGTTGGTGACCTTAAACGATATTCAGTCCATTATGATAGGAGTGGAAGATCAGAGGTAATCAATCAGTTCATCTACTTTCATAATCTAGAAATTATTTATGTCCCTCAAGATTACGAAAAAGAAAGGTAATTTATGGTAGGGAACGGCGGAGATAGTCTTTGCACGGCGGGAAGATGCTGTCTCTGCTGTCAAGAGATACAATAATGTTCAACTGGATGGAAAGCCATTGAAGATTGAGATTGTGGGAACAAATATTGCTACTCGGCCTGCTGTCCTTCCATCCACTAATGGCATGTATAGGAATCAAAATATTGCTGCTCCTAGAAGGTTAGCATTTTAAATTGTTCCATAACTTACATGCTGTAAAACTTCTCTAGTTTAGCCTTTGTCATGGGATGGTGCTGGTCTGTGGTTTGGTCTTAGTTTCCATCGCTTACATTCTTAGGTTGCTATGCATATTCTCCACAAATAGTGAATTGTCACAGTTCTTGTTAAACTCATATTGTATTTGCCAAGGAACCTATTTACCTGTTATGCATAATTGGAGTTTCTCATCATTGTCATCATACCTTTTCTGTATCGATTGCATTAATTGTTCTGAACCATTCATGTCTTCAGTTTCCAGCAATGGTAATTTATGTTTGTCTGCGTGTGAGTCTGGGTCTCAATTGGCAACCCTCTACCCCTTTTGACCTGGAGTACTGGATTGTGTTTGAGTGCTCGTGTTTCTGTGTGGTATCATATTTCAATTTATTTTTCATATTATTTAATAATATTTGATTTTCTATAATGTAGTAGTAGCCAAGGACGGGGTGGTACCACAGGATGGCCTCGTGGTGGTGGGCATGGAGTCAGAAGGGGTGGTCGTGGAAGGGGCAGAGGTCGTGGTGAAAAGATATCTGCAGAAGACCTAGATGCTGATTTAGAAAAGTACCATTCAGAAGCTATGCAAGAAAACTGATGGCATTGCCAAGTTCTTGCTTATTTCCCTCGTTCAAGTTTCCTGGAATAGCTTCTTGCATTGTAATGCTTTAAATTAAATTACATGTACTTCACCAGTATGCTTCTGTTTTATAGAAGGAAACACACTCCCAGGTTACTGCTTGAATTTACTTTTGAAGACATCGGCTTCTTCGACTGTTTCTGGTTCCTGAATTTCAACTTTGTACTTGTGTTAATGGGCAGCTATATGATGTACTATATTATTCCCTTTATTCTTCTAATTACTCTCATTGATGGTATTTTTCTGTTCTTTGAAGACATGAAATGGGAACTGTTTTGAGTTGAAGAAAGAGGATGTTGGCTGAAATTGGTTGATGTAGATTTTTTTCTTCTGATCATCAATCAGCTCACTATGGGTCTGCTTCTGCTCATGGAGCGAGTCCATGCTTGGGCATGTCTTTTCTTTGTTAACCACATGATTTCAAAATTAACCTAGCACTATGGGGTTTTCAAGATCCTTAACCTTTTTATGATTGATTAGTTTGTTTTTAAGTATGGTTGAGGTTGTTTTTTGAAGTGTTATTTCTTCAGAAATCTATTAAAATAATAATTTTCTATTATTTTTTAAAAATTATATTTTACATTAGCATATCAAATTAATATAAAAAAAATATTAATTTAAAGCAAAGAATAAAATAAATTTATTATTTTTTTAAAAAATATTTTTTAAAAATATAATGACAAATAAACACTAAGCATGTAGTTAGATGATAATGCTATCTTGCTACTTGTTCCTTCACACCCTTCACATTTGTTGTGGATTTATGTTAACCGCTTGTCTTATTAGATGTTCAGAAAGTTTGTTGTGGACGCCTTTTAATGCTAGCATGCTCGAATGGTTTGGAACTTGATCCGGTAAAAACTTATCTTGAAAAATCAAAGTTTTATACAGTATTACCTCTATTTAATATTTATAAAAGTTGATCATTTCTTTACAAAGTTTGCAAGTTTAAATCTGTTATAAAAAGAAAAAACAATTAACATATAAGAGTATTATTATTCAAAGTATAATTAAAAATACAAGAGAGATATTTTCTTATTAGGAATTCTTCTATTTTTTTCAAAGTACTAAGAATATAAGACAGGTGATGTATTCATAGTAGAAAAAAAATGAACTAAGAGTCATGTAAATTCAAGAGACAAATCAAGAGTAATGGATATTCAATACACAGAAGTATGAATTGTCATGGACATTCAATACATATAAATATAATAACATTTTCTTTTTAATGATCATGTACATTAAAATTCAATGAGAGCTTTATATAGATACTTCAAGATTCATATTTTAATACTTCACGATGTCTTATTAAAATCTTGCAAAAAAAAAAATTGAGTGGAAAAAAAGAGTATAATTTGCATTGACTTCTCAAAAGTACATGTCTCATGAAAAATCTTTAAGATGATGCATTCCAATATTATTGACAAGTTTCTTGAAAATTGAGGTTGGTAAGGACTTTGTAAATATATTTGTTAAAGTATCACTTGACCTGATTTGTTTGATATCAATTTCTCCTTTTTATTGGAGCTCATGAGTATAAAAGAACTTTGGTTAGATATGCTTCGTTTTCTCTCCTTTCATAGTCTCATTTGAGTGGAGTGACGCAAATAGCATTATCTTCAAACAATATTGTGGGATTATTTTCAATGGTTAACAATCCATATTTTTTCTTTATATGTTAGATAATTGATTTTAGCCATATACATTCTTGACTTGCTTCATATATCATGATAATCTTCGAATGATTTGATGAAGTAACCACCAATGTTTGTTTAACGGACCTTCAAGAAATTGGAATACAACCATAAGTAAATAGATAATTTGTTTATGATATCCCTTTATGGGATCAAAGAGAACTTGCATCAGCATATTCAATCAATTGTGAGATGGATCCACAATAAAATAACCTCATTTTGATTATTCCTTGGAGATAGTGAAATATATGTTTGACACCATTCAATGTCTTTTTGTGGGAGTGAAATTATATCTTGCCAAGAAATTTACTACAAAAGTTATATCTACTCTTGTACAATTTTCAGGATACATAAGTAATCTAATAGCATTAAGATATGGTAATTTGAGACCAGGAATTTTTTTCATCCTGTTTTGGACGTTGAAAAGGGGTTTTTTTCACATCAATTGATCAAACAACCATATATATACTCAAAGGATGAGTATCCATATAAAAATGCTTTAAGACTTTTTTTGTATACATCGATTGATGTACAAATATTCCATTTGAAAGATTTTCAATTTGTAAACCAAGATAAAACAATTTCTTTCTAAAATCCTTCACCTCAAATTCATTTTTCAAATAAGTTGCAGTCTTTGTTAGCTCTTCAAGAGTACCAATAATATAAATCATCAATATATATTGCAATAATAGCAAATTCGGATATTGTTCTCTTAATAAAAATACACGAACAAATCTCATCATTCTCAAACTCATTTTTAAGAGGTATTCATTAAGACGATTATATCATACCCGACCAGATTGCTTTAACCCATTTAAAAATTTTAGTAGTTTAATGGAATAAACCCTTATGGGTTCATTACAAAAGACTTCAAACATTGTAAATCCTTCAAGGATTTTTATATGGATGTCTTCATCTAAAATCGATATAGATATGCTGCAACTACATCCATTGAATGCATATCTAGAGTTTCTAAGACTACAAAACCATTTAAAAATATGAAAATGATTGTATTCATAAATAAAGAATAAGTTTTCTCAAAATCAATATCGGGTCTCTATGAAAACCTTGTGCAATAAGTCATGTCTTATATTACAAAATTTCATTGTTCTCTTATGTTTTAAAAAAAAAGGAATATCATAACCAATTTATGATTATCCGTTAGAGTAAATATAAAAAAATCAAACAATCATTTTGTTCTACTTTGTAGACATTAATTATCAGAGTGTAAATTTACATTGTTAAATACACGTGTAGATATTAAAAGTACAATAAATGCAATGCTAAAATCCATACCTTAGAACGGTTAGGTTTTTGACCCAATGAGGTAGAGACTTTCTCATGAAGAAAAGGTATACTTCGACACTTATAAAAGATCAATAAATAAAAATCTGGCCTAGAGAAAAAAACAATCAAATAACAATGCAACATATCTTAGGTAGGGTGCATTGGGGGTGATGCATGTTCTCCTTGCACAACAAGTATCTTTCCCTAGACTCTTGTGGACCATTAGGTTTCGTAGTGACCTTAGATACTAGGTAACAACTGCTAAAAATTATAATTGTAATTTTATGAATATAAGAAAACCCTTTTTCCATGCACCATCTCTCTTCCTAGGGATAACAGTGTGTGAAGCGAAGAAAATTGGTTCTCGCAACATTTGAAAACACAATATTAACTTTTCCAAAGCCTTTAATCATATATGTTCGACTTGATATTTTTGTTAAATTAGCTTTGGTTAATGTCAAATATTCAAAATATTTATTTTCATTAAGAATTGTGTGGATTGTTGCACTTTTGCCAGATATAAATCTCCATCATAAAAAGTCATGTCACTATTCAAAATATAATCAAAGTTCATTATTTAACTTAATCCAAACTGATAATGTATATTAAAAACATAATAACATAAACATTTTAATGCAAATAAAAATTATTAATCATCTTTAATGATTCCACCACTGAGCATGTTTTTTTGTCCTATCTTAGTATTCAAAGAAATCAAAAACATCAAGAAAAGTATTAACATTAACATAAGCATTATGATTTTCAAAATCATCTTTATGAATAAAATTAGTCTCAACTGTATTTTTTTCAGAGAGACTTGATATTAATTTGTAAGATATTTTCCTATACGACAGGTACACGACCATTTACTATGCATACCACACATATGACACTTATCTTTCGGTTTATGCAAATTCTTGCCCTTTTCTTGTTTGAGTTCATTATGTCTCCACTTCTGATGGTACATGGGTTGCTTTTAGAAGGATTATCTATTTTCCTTTTCATTTCCTTGGTTCTTTCATGTCTTTTGCACAAAGGTTCCATTCGCTTCAGAAAATGATTTAGAACTTTTGCGATGAAACTGATGATTTTTCATCAAAAGCTCTTTTTTTTTCAGCCATAAGAAGGCATGAAATAAATTCCTAATACCTTTTGAAAATAATTTTTATTTTTTATATTTGGCTAAATTCCAACGGGTAATCTAATCGTAAACTGGTTACGATATCCAATTTCCGTTTCAAAACATGATGAATATGATATATTTCTTTTTATGAAATATATATTTTGAAAAAACTTGGATATAGGCTGTATGGACAAAAACAACATATTTTTTCTTTTTTAATGAGTTTTTTTAAAGAAAAATAATAATTACTTTATTGGGCATGGCCCAATTAAATGATCCCGCCATCCAAGTGTGCCAAAGGGCCCAACTCTGTTGGGCTTGGGCCGGACATGGCCTACCCGAAAGGGTAGAGCCGAGGATAGGTCGACCCAAGACCAACAAAAACAAAAACAAATGTGTGTGTAGAGTGAATTAATTTACTCTAAAGTGTTCATGTATTGCATGAACAGTGGAGAGTGAATTAATTCACTCTTGTAGTGTTCACATATTACATGATCGGTAAAAGGGGATGGACCAATGGTGACGAGAGGCTCACCAGCAACTTTCACCGGGTAGATAAGGCCGAGATGGTTCTTCTTAGGCTGTGTTGTCACTGATGTTATCGCTATGCTGCTGGTGCTGATGAAGAAGAATTAAGCCTGTTAGGGGAGCTATTGGTGCTGAGGGAAAAGCCAGTGTTCATTAGGAGTTGACTAGAGGGGAGAGAGAGTTGGCTTCCACTATTTCTTTAAAGAACACTGGTTGTGAGTTGTCATGGTGAAGAGAGAGAGAGAGATCATTGGTGATGAGGTGAAGGTGGCATGTGATTGCCCATGTGTGCCTTTTTTCATCTTGTTCTATATTATTTTCATGCTTCCCCCTTCATCTCCTTTGTTCTTTTTTTTTCTACAAATGTTTTGTTTGTGTGCTTTTTTCCCCTTGTTGTCTCTCCTCGTAATTCGAGTATTATTTCATGCTCTCCCCTTGATGCAACCATATTATTTAATAGATACATCCTATTTACATAGTGTTTTGCATATGATTTTTGTATAAAATACCTTGATATTCTTTATTTTATGTTTTGAAGGCATTTTTGGATGAATAGATGCAAAAATGAGGTAATTGGAGTTGATTGACAGATTTGACCTTCAATTGATGTTTTGTGCAGAGCAGAAGCTCTAGATATCGAAATGAAGTGATTCTAATGGCATTAAAAATCCAACATCCATAAATTTCTGCAAAGCGAAGGCAAAAGAAATAAAATAAGAAAGAGCATGGAAATCGCATCCTTCAAAGTCAAATCTTGCAATTTGTCGATGTTGACCTTTTGACATTCCAACTCAAATATCTAGAGCTACGAAAGTACGATTGATGCAATCCTAATTGTTTTGGATTCAAGACTCAAGGTCGTATAAATGATCCAAATTCGAGCTTAAAATGATCTCTTACGAATGATATATGATTCTTACAAGATGACAACTAAATTATGTCAACTTAAGGAAAAACTATTTTATAAAATAGAAAATAAGGTTTCTAAGAATATATATATAAAGGAGGAGAGGTAGCAAATGACTTCATCCGACATCAAACAAAACACAAATCTTCCTCCTCCAAACCCTAAATGATGTTTTCTTATATATTTTTAATTAGTTGTTCAACAAACATGCAAGACTTTTAATGCTTAGTTGCAAGGACACAGAAACCTTCAGATTTCAAGAACTGTGAGATCTATTTTACCTTTGTTTTTTAGTTTGTATGATAAATATATTTTTTATCCTATGCTTATTTTTCCAATGATTGTTTATTTAATTGCTAAGAGCGGACTCTAAGTTATTATTATAGACAATCTATTACTAAGTTTGATATCAAAACCAGAGTTTGGGGTATATGAACTTGTGAAACAACTAAGTTGATAATTATAGTGGATCTATGTTATTAATCTTAGAGGATCTATGTTACTAATATTAGGGAGAATATTGAATCAAATCAAACATATATTGCACAAAACTAAATTTCTTGATTAATCAATTTATCTAGTTTATAAGGCTGTCATTGAATCAAATTACTATTGCAAATACCGTGGTTGTTTGATGGTTAGGGTAAGTTATACGGTGGATCCGTTAAAGAACCAATGTTAAGATGAGATAAATATTCGGAACATAAACTAATTTTTGTTTCCATGATCAATTCTGATTTTTGTAGGTAGATGTTGACTGGAGACCAAGGTTTGTTTTATTGATAAATTTTGGTTTTATATAATTTTCTCTTAGTTTGTTGTAGCCTAGACAACTTCCAACCTCCCTAATTGCATAACATATAGCATTAAAATCTGAACTAAAACATCTTCGTGGATAGACCCCTTGTTTGCTCTATATTATCTTGTATGATTTGTTTTATGCTAGGGTAATAGGGTAAATATTTTATCAACCGTGACATCACAAAACCCCCTTTACTACAAAAAGAACTCCCTCCCCCCATTTTATAGATATTTTAGGTTGAAAGACATGAGAGTGGTTTCTAGGAATGATATGGTGTAGTGCGGTGTAGTGGGAGGGTTGTAGGGCATGGCTGCTGGTAATGCATCGACATACCTTTTTTATTTTGCAAAAATATAAAATAGACAGACAAAATGTGGCCTGTGACAAAATTGACGGGAAAATGGAAAGAACAATTTTTTTCTTTAATTTTGGATTTCAATTTCACTCAAAAAGGTTTCATCTCCAAAATTCTTATCTTCTTAATTAATTCAAACTAGGCTTCAAAACTTAATATCTCATCAATTAAGCCCTTCATAAAATTAATTTAACCCATTTAAAGTATAATTAAGTCCTTGCACTTAATTAAAATCTTTAATTGGGCTCTATATTAATTTATAACATAATTACACTTTCAATTGGTCGGTGATTAAATCAAACTTACCCATAAAAATATAATTATGACTTTCTATTTAATTTTTACACATATTTATCTAATAATAAATTATTTTAGCCTTGAATCTGTATTTTTTTTATTTTTTAGCACAAGAAAGGTACCATTGGGCTCTCAATAACATCCAAAATTTCTACCTTGATTTTTATGCTGACACTAGCCTTTTTATTTTATTTTTGTTATTATTATTATTTTATTTTAGATAGATTTAGGGGAATAACCCAGAATTGGGTTATGACATAGTTGAGTATATAGATAACACAAATGGATTGTTTCACCAAAATAGTGATAATTCGAGGGATAAATGATAAAAAGGGTAGTGTTGAGGGGATGATAAAAGTAATTTTGAATTGTATAATTTTATTTATCATGGCTAGGAAAGTGATTAGAAAAAAATTATCCTCCTTGGTTACCCTTGTGAGAAAGTTGAAAAATGGTAGTATAGATCTAACCAATATTTCTATTATAAAGGAATTTCAAGTTGTTTTTCAGAAAAGTTAGTTGGATGACTTCTAATAAGAGAGATTGACATTTTAATTGCAACTCTCCCACAAACTTCTCCTTTTATTGCCTAGTAGTGAGACAAAGCTTTGACTGCAATTGTTATGGGTTGGACTTAGTTCCCATTTAAGTTATTTAAGCTAAAATGTCTAAAACATCACCAATTTGATTTTGTCCTCACCAATTTCGTTTCTATCTTTTCCCAAATGAGTGAATTTTATCTTGTCAATTTTTTTCCTAGTTTGTACATATATATATATATGGCCTCAACTTCTCTTTTTTTGTCTGTCATTCTTTTTTCATTTGGTAGATTATCAATATTGAGTCTCTATAGACATCAAGCTTCTTTTATCATTAATTCTAATGCAGTTTCTAAAATAAGGATCAAGCTTTGTATTATTGGTGCACTTAAATTGTAGTTTGAATGAACATAGGGTATGACTTTTTTATTAGTTGAAATTATCATTTCCCCTATGTTATTGCCATATACATTTATTGCACTATTAAAATATGTTTATTGCCATACACATCTTCATATAGGAAATCAAAATCAAAGGCTCATAATCTGTAATTGTGATGTCTATTAAATGCGGTACATACTTTATATAATCAAATGCTCAATTCATATAATAGCTAAAATTTAGATTATAAATACCTCTATCTATTTTTGCTCAAGTTATGAAAATGAATTTCTAATTACAGCAGCAACAACACAACTTTTTCCAATGCAGCAACAACAATACAACTTCAAATAATAGAAAAAAATTATGAGAGGAACCTTCTAATATATGTCTACCAGTAGTCGTAGATGAAGTACAGAGGCTATTATTTATAGGCAGATCAAGGATCTCTCTCATTAATTTATTAGTCACTATCTCCTCCTATCAAATTATCCCCATGATCAAACCCCATGATCTATCTCCATGATCATGAGTTTGAATAAACAAGAACATGGATGTGTCACGAGAGACATAATGACAATTTCTAACATTCTCCCACTTGGCCCTTATGACACATAAACTCGTATTATGTTATGTTCTGTAACATGATCATGGAATCCTCCCATTCACATAAGAAATACTACACATGAATAATGGTGGTAGGACCATTATATAATAAGTTGTCCCTTCCATGTATTACATATAAAACATCTTTTAAATAAGTACTATATGGGCATTCAAAACTTTATGAATAAACTTCCTTCAAGTTACTCAGTTCCAAACTTTATTTTTATTCTCATGGATAAAGTAATATATATGCATGAACTTTATTACAATAACATGAAGTATATATACAAAATTAAGACTGAGTACAAAATGAATCAATCAATCTCATATGCTCCATATGACTTTTAAATAGCTTTACCAGTAAACCTTCAGTCATGTGATCCACTATTATCAATTCAGTACTTATATGCTCAATAAACACTTCATGCCTTTTGATATTATCTCTCACACGAAGGTACTTGATGTCGATATGTTTACTTTTACTTCCACTTTTATTATTCTTGGAGAAGAATATAGTAGCACGATTATCGTTGAAGATCTTGATTGATCTCTCTATAGAGTCGACAATTTTGAGACCACAAACAAATTTTATTAACCAAAGTGTTTGTGTAGTGGCTTCATAGCACACAATAAATTCTACCTCCACTATACATGTAGAAAATATAGTTTGCTTGTTGCTTCTCTAGGATATAGCCCCTACAACAAGAAGAAAGATATATCCTGAAGTAGACTTTTTATTATTTACACATCCCACAGAATCAGAATCTGAATATCTAACCATCTCTAAATAGTTAGTGAGTATGTGTGTCAAACTGTAATGTTTGGTTCCATGCAAATATCGCATGACTTTCTTTGCATCTTTCCAATGTTCCAATCCTGAGTTGCTTTGATATTGATCCAACATTGCAACTGTCATTGTTACGTCATGTCTATTGCAGACCTATGCATACAATAGGCTGCCTACTGTAGATGAATATGGCATATCTTTAATTTGTTCCTTTTCCAGCGCATTTCGAAGACACTAATCATTAGTGAACCTATCCCCTTTAATGATAGGTGTTACACAACCGTTACAATTTTTTAGTCTGAATCTCTCTAAAACCTTTTCAATGTAGGCCTTTTGAGATAGTTTCAATATTCTTTGTTTTCTATCTCTGTGAATCTCTATGCCTATGACATAGAGGTTTCACCCAAATCCTTCATTTCAAACTTCTAAGAAAGGGAACTTTTAGTCTCTTGTAGGAAACCTAAATCATTACTTACAAGCAAATATCATCTACATACAAGACTAGAAAAACAACTTTACTCCTATTGATCTTAAGGTATATACTTTGATCAATAAGGTTCTCAATAAAACCATGTGAGGAATGACCTTATAAAATTTGATTTACCATTGACAGGAGGCTTGTTTTAGCATGTAAATTGATTTTGTTAGTTTGTAAGTTTTTGACTGTTATCATCAAAACCCTTAGGTTGTTTCATGTAAACCACCCTTTCAAGATCCCCATTTAGAAAGGTTGTTTTCACATCCATTTGATGTAACTCTAATGCCATGATTATCCTGAATGAATCCTTCTTAGATATTAGAGACAAGGTTTCACGATAATCAATGCCTTCCTTTAAGTGAAACACTTAGCCACAAGTCTAGCTTTATATCGTTCGACATTATCGGAAGTATCCGTTTTGGTTTTGTAAACCCATTTGTAGCCCGCGACTACAACTCCTTTTGGTAAGTCAACGAGATCCCAAACGTTATTTTTAGCCATGGATTCCATCTCTTCTTTTATGGCATTAAACCACAATGTGGAGTGTTCTCCACTCATGACTTGTGAAAACGTCTCATTGATAAAAAGAAAAGGCTCAACAACTTTGAAAACCATATGTTGACATCTTTAGCTGAATTTGAAATGGAACGGAATTGCAAAGCACGAAAGACGTTGTTTGCCTTATTCCTATTCTTTTGGAGTGCATCTAATTCATGTTTTAGGTAACATGATGTCATTACAATCTCTGAAGATGCTGTAGATGATTGAGAAAATAGGGAAATATAAATGTATATCTCTTAATACATTTTTCTATCGTTTACATAGGCTACTCATCAAGAGAAAAAAGAAAGAAAGAAAGAAAAAGGAAATTTTATTTTCGTAAGATGTTTATATTCTCACATACCCTGTGTGAAAGAAATACTTACATAATATAGAATACAAATCAAGTTTTGAAATAATATTGAAATATGGTTAGAATAAATTAATATGCTTTCTCTCCTCCCAACCTGTAGGAAATTAATTACATTTGTAAGTATAACTACAAAACCTCAAAATTTATTAATAATTAAGGAAGCTAAAATTGAGAAGAAAATATGTATTCTAATTACTGCAATCGTTGTACATGCTCTGTCTTTATACATGTTAACCCTAGCTAAACATGGCAAATAGATAATTACAATTGCATTAGGATTCTATCTATAAAGATAGTATCAAATAATTAATGCTAATTGATACATTCCTATAAAATCAGATTCAATGCTTTAACACTCCCCCTCAAGTTGGAATGTATATTGATGACAACCAACTTACTAAGTACTACTAAGTACTGTTCTGAATTATGTGGATCCGAGTGGCTTAGTAAAAAGGTTTGTTGGTTGTTCTTTAGTTCGAACATGCACAGTTTTGATCATACCTCTTTGAATCTTTTCTCTAACAACATGACAATCAATCTCGATGTGTTTGTACGCTCATGAAATACTGAATTTTTAGCTATATGGAGAGTTGCTTGATTGTCACAATATAATTTGATAGGCTGTAGTTGTTGAACACACAGATCATTAAGTAATTTTTGAGCCATGTGACTTTACAACTTGTTGTAGCCATAGAACGATATTCAACTTCAACACTAGATCAAGATATCGTTGATTACTTCTTAGTTTTTCATGATACTGGTGCATTTCCCAAACATAACACAATAACCTGTGATGGATTGTCTTGTGTCCTTGCAACGGGCCCAGTCTGCATCACAGTAAGCTGTTAGTTCAATATTTCCTATTGAGGGTAAAAAAATACCTTTGTCCAATTGTTCCTTTTATATAGCGTAAAACTTGGTGAGCAACACTTAAATGTGGTTCACGTGGTTTATCCATAAACTAACTCAAGTATTGATGAGTAGTTCTCCATCTTCTTAAGTTAAGGACAAGTTTTGATCGACAAGAAATGGTGTTTATTTTGCAGCTAGGAATCTTGTGTCGTCTAGTATCTCGAGAGCATACTTGCATACTTCCTTTGACAAATTGCAATCCCACTCTTGGAACATGCCACTTCTATTCCCATGAAGTACTTGAGGTGTCCAAGATCCTTGAGCTTGAATTGATTGGATAAAATGTTTTGGTTGTAGCAATTTCTTCAAGATTGTTTCCTGCTAGGATTACATCATCCACATGAACTAGTAGAGCAATAAACTTGTTTCCATTTATTTGAACAAACAGTGAGTAATCTACCCAAGACTGATAAAAACCAGTTGCCTTTAAACCCATTGACAACTTGATGAACCATTGTGTACTAGCCTGCTTTAAGCCATACAAAATGGTTCCTCCATCACATATGTTCCGACTTCCAAGTCATAGAATTCAATCTCCAATTACATGCTCGCCTTAATTCTCAAGCAATAAATGGAACACAAAAATAAGCTCAACCATATTTTTCATGAACTCGGCATTTCTGCTGCTGCCTGGAAGTATAACAATATTGCAGCAACATCCAAATCTATGTGGATTCCATGATTCTGACTTCTAATTGCCAATATACAAGGCATGGAATGAAGCCTTAAATACTATATGCAAAAAAGCAAAACAAATCTGTACACTTTTGAACAAGAATGGTTCTAGCATATGCCACAACTCCAGAAAACCTGTTCACATTAAACCTACAGCATATCAACAGCTTCACAATTATGCATAAAGAGGGGATGCCGATGGCCTGCGAAAAGCAATCTGTCCACCATTTGTACCCCCATTAACTTTTAAATTGTGATCTTTTTGGGAAATGTTTGGTATGTCCTTTACTTGTTCTTGAAGCTGCTCTAACACCATTACCACCTCATCCATATTTGGCCTGCACTTTGGTTCTACAGCTAGGCATTGAAGTGCAAGGTTTGCAAGATTTTGGACCCGACTTAGTACATGCTGGCCTTCAAGACGTGCATCCAGAACACGGAAAACTCTACGCTTGTTTGTCAGGTAAGGTTTGGCCCATTCCACCAGGTTGTGTTGACCAGATGGGCGATTCTTGTCTATAGCCCGTTGACCGGATAACATTTCCAGAAGTACAACTCCAAAGCTGTATACATCGCTCTTTGGAGTCAAATGACCTTCTCAATCAAAAAAGAGAATCAATTAATGATAATAATAATAAAAAAGAGATAATTTTGTTGTATCATAATAGCAGAAGAGGAATTGCAGCAGAGCAAAGAGAGAGAACTAGCAGTGCCTGAATACAGGATTGCATGCTCTAAAAATATGAAAAGACTGCATAAATAAAAGATACAAAGAAGTAGATACAGTGAATTGATGCAATTGACAAGCCAAACAGGTTCGCAAGAATGAAGGGTTGTGCATAGGAAGCCACAACCATAAAATAGTACCTGTAGCTAAATACTCTGGTGCTGCATATCCATGGGTTCCCATCACCCTAGTAGATACATGACTATTATCACCAGTTGGCCCATCCCTGGCTAAGCCAAAATCAGAAAGCTTTGCACTGTAGTTCTGCAAATATAGAGCAAAAGAGGCAGCTCAAAATCTGAGTCTGGCTGAAGCCTAAGAAAAAAATAAGAGAGAAATTATAAGAAGATGCTAGCCAGGTACATACCGAATCAAGTAGGATGTTGGAAGTCTTGAAGTCACGATATATGACTTTTGCTTCTGCACTGTGAAGAAAGGCAAGCCCCCTTGCAGCACCAAGTGCAACTTTCATTCGAATTTTCCAGGAAAGTGGCTGGATGTGAGACCCTCCTGTTTTGCAATTTATTTAATGATTCAACAACATATAACAAACAAGGTGCAGTGGGTATGAGATTATGGTGCTCTTCACAAATAAGAGGCACCAAAAAAGGCTGTTAGTAAAAGAACATGAGTAACTCACTCCTGAATAAATGGTTTTCCATGCTGCCTCGGGGCATGAACTCATAAACTAGAAGACGATGATCATCCTCTAAGCAATAACCAATCAACTTAACAAGATTAGGGTGTTGAAATTGCCCAAGATAGTTGATTTCTGCCTACATGTCCAGAGGCACAACATGAGTCAATTTTTGGCTCACAGGAGCGTTTTCAAGCATTCCAGGTAAGCAAACATGGATAATTCACAAAATATTACAATGGACATCAGGAACTATATAGGTTTCTTATACAATCAAAACTGCAGAACTGTTAAAGCTGGCTTCACAAATATCCTCAAATAGCCTAAATTGGCAACTGGAGACATATCATTCTACAATAAAAAGATACGGCCTATAGGCATAAATATCCTACAAACACTAGCAAATATGTCACTGACCAGCCATTCCCTGTGACCCTGGAACCCTACTTGGTTTAGCCTCTTCACAGCAATCACCATACCTGTGCCCGCTCTGGTAGCCGCAAGTGAATTTTCATCGACCCACCCTTTAAAAACTGACCCAAAACCACCTTCTCCTAATACACTGTCTGGTCGGAAATTTCTAGTGGCAGTTTTCAGTTCACTGAAGGTAAAGGTCTTTAAATTCGAAGACTGCAAGATTTCACCCTCACTCCTAGGTGTTTGGGGTACAGAAACTATCAACACTTTGCTACTAGAACTACTCGAAGTCTTCCAATCTCTGCTTCCACATTTTGAACTCAAACCTGCAGACAAAAAATTAATAAATAAAACATGTTCTACTCTGAATTGCTAAAATTGTGAAGTTCACCAAGAACATAAAGTTTATTTGGAAAACAAATGCTAAAGAAATAACAAAAACACAAAAAAGCTTTGAAGTTTGGACTTAAATGTCAAAAACCCATTTCGACTCTGTTTTTGTGTACTTGCTAAATGAAGATAAACACACACACGAACAGCATAAAAGAAAGAGAAATAAATCCAGATCAAGCATAGAATAAGAAATACTACGTATTTGTTTAAAGAAAAAAAACAAAGGAAGGCAATAAAGAAAGGTAGGTAGGTAGGTAGGTACCCGTATTAGAACAAGTATAAGACTTGATTCGATTACTCCAACAAAGTCCCATCAAAACAGAATCAATCCAAGCAAGCAAGAAAGAAAACACTTATTACAGCTTAAAGATCGATGGATGAAATATTGAAAGACCAGAATTATGAGCATAGGCCCCAGGCAGGCAGGGTGGTTATGCTAAACTTTTGGGATTTTGGAACTCGAATAGATCGAGCAAGGAAAAGGGAGTCTACT
This sequence comes from Salix exigua, assembly GCA_032356905.1. Taxonomy (NCBI): domain Eukaryota; kingdom Viridiplantae; phylum Streptophyta; class Magnoliopsida; order Malpighiales; family Salicaceae; genus Salix; species Salix exigua. The sequence goes on from CM063603.1 coordinate 9,874,292, forward strand.
TGTGTTGGGTTGATCATTATAAATAGATCTCCAGTCTCAGACGGCAACCATAGATCGATGATTGACTCGCTTCGAACCGTTTTAAAACTCTCTTCTTATTTATCGTATAGCTATTACTGATTTCGGAGCTGCAGTTTGCATTTTTACGACACTAATTCCCAACGATTAGTCGAATAAATTAGTTTATCTTCCGTGCTGCGATTAATTTTTTATGTTAACATTTTTTAGATATTACTATCTGATTGCCTGCATTACGGAGATTGCCTGCATTACGGAGAAAGTAATTTTTATAACTATTGAGATTAAAAATATAAAATTTGATATAATAAAAATTATTATAATGATAGTAAATCAAAGTCTTAACTTCTTAAATTATCATCATCATCATTGTCAAAATAATAAACATTATTTAACAAATCTCAGAAAAAAAAATAATAAAAAAACATTAATAAGTAAGAGAAAAACATTTAATTATTACTACTATTATTATTATTATTATGCTAATAATGAAAAAAAATAAAAGACTAAAAAAATCATAAAACTTTAACAATATTAACAAAAGAGTAAGTAAGAGCAAAATATTAAATTATTATTATTATTATTATTATGATGCTAATCATGAAAAAAAATAAAAGACTAAAAAAATCATAAAAACTTTAATAAAAGATCAAACAAAAAAATAAAGTAAAAATTATCAGATAAAAAAGGTCATATGACGTAAAAATAAAAAAGGAAAAAGGAAAAAAAACTATAAGAAATAACAAAAAATACAAATATCAATTTCCAAATGATCATAGATATAAAATAAAATATAAGAACTATTTTTTTTGAAAAAAATATATAAGCCCAACAAATAAGAAAATAAAAAAAAAATGAAAATCAAAACTAACCACAGTTATATATATATATATATATGGACAAAAATAAGGATTATTCTTGAAATTAAAAGAAATAAAGGAATTAAAATGAAAAATTAAAAGTATAAGGGCCGAAATGAAAACATCGAAGTCTTAAAATTGAAGAATATTATTATTATTATAGCTAAAACAATAAAAAAAATATTAAATTATTATGATAAAAAAAATAAAAAAACATAAAAAAAAGAATCAAGAAAAAAAACTAATATTATTTTTCTTATTGAGTTAATAATTGGAAAATATTCAATAAAAAAATGTCAATAAGTTATTTTTAAAAATATTATAAGTGAAAAATAAAAAAAAAACATCAAAATCAATAAAAAAAATAAAAAAACAATCAAAATAAATAAAAATGAAATAAGACATAAGTGAAAAAAAAAAAGAAAAAAAACATAAAAATCAATAAAAAAATGAAAAAATAAATAAAAAAGAAGCGCTAGGCAGTAGGGGTCGAACCCGTGCCCAGCCCAATAAAAAAACACTATGTTGAAATACACAATGTTTTCACTCACAAGCTACAGTGTTTTGCTGAGCTATTTTAGTTTATTTTATAATTAATATATTTTTCTAACAGAAAGTAAAATAAAAATTAAAGATTAATTTTATATAACTTGTTCAACTTTAACAGATTCAAGGATAACTATATATCAATAAAAATACAATTTAATTTCTTAATTAACTCAATGTTTAAGAATAAAATTTAAACAAAATTCATCTAAAAAAAATAAATTCAGTTAACTTAGGATAACATGTTAAACATGGATCATAAGATCAAGATAACCCCCAAAAAATAAATTGAAATAAATTATAAAATCAATTTTCAATGAGCCCAATTTTGAAGGGTGGAATTGAGAAATAAAAAAACAACATAACAAACCACCTAAGTCAAACGACCAAACTCGTGATCCTAGTCATGAGACCGAAATAATCTTATAAAATGAAAACTGAAATATATTATGAAATCTAATCCTCAATCAATCTAATATTGAAGGATAAAATTAAAAAAAATAACAAAAAAAAACTAGAGTTAATAGGCGTAACTAGCAACGCAGATCATAAGATTGTGATAATCACCTATAAAAATAAATCTCAATTATCAACCAATCCAATTTCTTCAGATAAATTTGAAAAAATTATCTAGGTCAACCCACATTCACATGATAAACTTAGGTTATAACTCTATTAAAAAGAAATTTTAAAAATTATAGAGTTTGATTATCAATCAACACAATGGTAAAGATAAACTTAAAAAAGAAAATAATTAAAAATTAAATTAAAACAATTACTCGAGTCAACACTACTAGGTTATATGACTTAGATAACTTAATAGAAATAAATTGAAATAAATTATGAAGTTTTATACCAAATAAACTAAAGATTTAAGAATAAAATTGAAAAAAAAAGTTTAAATAAAACACCTATTCCATATGCTATATATAGCCACAAACTCAACCAATTATATTCAAACTATAATTCATTTTTTTAATATATCTCTACTCTGAAGTTCAATTCCATCACAATACTAAATATTACATATGAATTCATGACACCTTGATCAATCAAAGCATGAGCGTTTAATTCTATCATAAATGTCACCTCCTCAATCATATCTCTAACATCCTCGTGGGTTAGATGATAAACTAAATATGTTCCTGATGCCTTTAATTTAGCCTACACGACTTGGAATGAAACCCCCACTCAATGATGATAAAAAAATATTATTATCTAAATTGAGTCACAAAAAATATTTTAATTATGAATGAGAAGTATAAGGAATACGCCATGGAAATAAATGGAATGAAACCCTCACTGAATTATCCAAAAATTATGAATGAGAAGTATAAGAAAAATGCCATAAAAAATTATTCTTTGAGAAGTCAATATAATTCAATAGAAAATAAAAAAGTATAAGAATTCTCACACATAAATTGCTTGGTATACTACATGAAAAATATAATATCCAATTAAAAATAAACCAAACTCAAGTATGAAATAAAAGACCCAAACCTAATAAAATTGGTCATAAGTAACCATACAAGAAATAAAAAACAATGCAAATTGTACGAAAATTTTACGGTAGAAAACTAAAACTGCCTAAAAACACTAGAAAACAACGGAATTTGGCCTTAATAGGGTGGAAACAAAAGACCGATACCTATTTCCACCAAAAACTCTGTTTTGAACAATACCACTGCCGCAAATGAAGAGTACCGTCGCAAGCAAAAATTTGTTTCTTTTTTTTTCTTTTTTTTGAATCACAGCAAATAAAAATAACAGTACAAGCACAACAATCAACTAAAATTACTTCCCCAGCAACGGTGCTAAAATTTCTTGCGATGTCGTGGTCACAGAAATTAATTACCCTAGCTTAAAACACACAAGATAGTGTGGAGCAAGCAAGGGGTCGATCCCACGAGGAAGTTTCAACTCAGATTTTTATGTTGTATGTTATGAGATTGGGGGGATTTGGTTTGTGATTATCTAAACTATGACAACAGTTAAACTAGCAAATAAAATCAATTAAAACTGAAACTTATCAAGAAATCAAACCTTGGTCACAAGAATACATCCACCTATGGAAATTAGAACCGATCCTTGAAACAAAGAAATGCAGTTTATGTTCTGAAATTTTATATTTTCTTAACGTGATTAATTAACAGATCCGCCGTATAACTAATCCTAACCAATAAATAATCAAAGTGTATGCACTAATGATTCAATTTAATGGTAGCTTTAAGAACTAGATAATTCATCAAGATTAACATACAAGTTGTCCGCAACTTGTGTCAATTTATTTAAATGTTCTCCCTAAGTTCAATAATGTAGTTCCGCCACAATTATCAAGCTTATTTGCTTCACAAGTTCATATATCACAACTCCGATTTTGACATTAAACTTAGCAATAGATTGTTCACAACAATAACTTAGAGTCCACTCTGAAATCATCAACAACAATCATAGGAAATATGCATAGGAAAAAAAATCATATTCATTCATAACATAAACTAAAAATAGAAGGAAAAATAAATCTCATAGTTCTTGAAATCTGAAGGTTTTTGTGTCCTTGCAACAAAGAAAAGAGCTTAGCCTTGCATAACTATTGAACAACTGCATAAAAAGATGGAAGAACACATGATTTAGGGTTTGGAGGAGGAAGATTTTGTGTTTTCCTTTGTGCTGCCCGCCACTTCCTTGCTCCTATTTTCCTTTATATATGCTTAGAAACCCTAATGTCTATTTTATAAAATAGTCGTTCCTTAAGTTGACAAAATTTAGTTGTCCCTTGTAAAATTCATATCTCCTTCATATGATATTGTTTTGAGCTGCAATTTGGAGCGTTTATAGGTCTTTGAGTATTGAATCCATGCCAATTGTGTTTGCATCAATCAGACTTTTGTAGCTCAAGATATTGAAGTTGGAATGAAAAAATGTCGATATCGGCAGATTGCAAGATTTGACTTTGAAGGCTATGATTTTCCTTATTTTATTTCTTGTTACTTAGATTTACATAAATTTATGGATGTTATCTTTTAAATATCACTGGAATCACTTCATTTTAATCTCTAGAGCTTCCACTATGCACAAAACACCGACTAAAGGTCAAATCTGTCAGACACCTTCAATTACTTCCTTTTTGCATCTTTCATCCAAAAATGCCTTCAAAATATAAAACAAAGAATATCAATGCATTTTATACACAAACGTATGCAAAACACTAGGTAAATATGGATGAAACTATCAAATAATATGGTCGCATCAACTAGTTTGAAAATCAGATGGTGGATGTCGATTTTATGTTGATTATCAAGCTCTAAACAACCATGAAGGATAAGTATCCTATCCCTGTTATTGATGAATTACTGGATGAATGCATGGTGCTAAGTTCTTCTAAAAGCTTAACCTACACTCGGGTTACCACCAAATTTGAGTTCAAAAAGAAAATATTAATAAGACAACATTCCAAACTCTCGGCCTTACAAATGCACCATCAACTTTCCAGTGTCTCATGAACGACTTATTTCGACCACATATTCGAAAATTCATCTTGGTTTTTTAATGATATCTTTATTTATAGCCAAATTTGGGAGGAGCATTTACGTCATTTACAAATTGTCTTGGAGATTTTACTCATTAACAAACTTTTTGCGAAGATGTCAAAATGTCAATTTTGGGTCTTGCAGGTAGATTATCATCTTGGCCATTTAATTTCTCAAGAGGGAGATGTTGTGGATCCATCCAAAATAAGAAGCATCATCGACTGATCTCTACCCACAACATTCAAATCCTTGCGTGGATTCCTTGGATTAGCTGGTTATTATAGCAAATTCATTCGTGGCTTTGGCACTTTGGCAACCCCTTTAACTCGTCTCTTGACAAAAGATGGGTTTCATTAGACCTCATAGGAAAAAAAACTTGTAGCTTATTTTAATGAGGCTTTGAAGAACTCAAACCTATCACTTTCTACATACGAAAAAGAGATATTGGCAATCATGAAAGCAATTAGAAAGTGGCGTCCCTATTTGTTAGGTAAGCCATTCATTGTTTGAACCGATCAAAGGAGTCTTAAATACTTGTTGGAGCAACGGATCACTACTCCAGTATAAGCACGGTTTCCAAATTTTTGGGTTATGGCTATGTGATTCAATATAAAAAGGGAATTGACAGTAAAGGTGCTGATGCTCTCCAGAAGAGTAGAGTTTGAATTGGCAACTATTTCTATTCCCATTGCTAACTGGTGGGTTCTTCTCCAAGAGGTCACAAAAGATCCTTTTTATTCTAATGTTGCCAACGTTCTTCCCAGATGGGTCCTCAAAAATATTTCATGCGAGATGGCATATGGTTTTATAAGGGGGAAATTCTCTTGAGTTCTGCTTCTTCCCTCCTCCCTGTTATTGTGGCCAAACACCACTCCACACTTACTGGTGGACACTTTGGTTACCGCAAAACCCTCGCAAGGATTAAATCTTGCTTCCTATCCAAATATGCAAAAAATGGTGGAATGTGTGCGAAATTGTGATGTCTGTTAATATTGCAAAACCAAATATCTAGTTCCTGCAGGTCTTCTCCAGCCACTCCCCATTCCATGCAAGGTATGGTATGATATTTCCAAGGGACTTCCCAATTGCAGAGGAAAGTTAGTTATAACGGTGGTAGTTGACCAATTATCTAAGTATGCTCATTTCATCCCTCTTAGCCATCCATTCACAACAGTGATAGTAGCTCAAGCCTTCATAGATCAAGTGGTTCGTCATCATGGAATTCCCACTTCCATTGTAAGTGATTGTGACAAGTGTTTGTGAGCTCTTTTTGGCAAACATTTATTACCTCATTAGGTAGCTTTCATGCTCAACTTTCACTCTTTATTTGGATTGATTTGTTTTCCTTTTATTTCCCATGGGAATGGTGTCATTGTTTTTCACATTCCTCATCGTTAAATTGCCATCAGAACTCAGCCATTCATTAGAAATTTGAGAACCGGTAGGCACTTCTAATGAGGTAACAGTTTGATCATGTAGCCATTCGTTAGAAATGGGTAGATTGGTTAGCTTGGGTGGAGTTTGGTTATAATACATTTGTCCATTCATCATCCAAAATTTCTTCATTTGAAGTTGTGTATGAGGTACCACCACCGTTCATGTTGTTTTATGTTCCAGGTACCACCAAAATTCAACTCGTTGACAAACACTTAAAAACCCGTGAGGACATCTTACGAGACTTGAGTTAGAATTTGAAGGTTTCTCAAGATCGAATGAAGTCCAAGGCAAATTTGAAGTGGCGTGAAGTTGTATTTGAGGTGGGGGACATGGTCTTCCTAAAGCTTCAACTGTACTGACAATTTACTATGGCATTTCGCAGCATAATACATTTGCTGGCTCCATAGTTTATTGATCCTAATCAGGTGTTGGAGTGTATCAGTCATGTTGCTTACAAGTTACAATTGCCTGCAGGTTCGTTAATCCATGATGTCTTCCATGTCAGTCTTCTCATGAAAAAGCTTGGACTGATCTCCCCAACATCTTAGACCCTACCACCTGTTTCACACACTTCTACAATCCTCCCTTACCTAAGGAGATTTTACAAAGTCGGTCATTCACAAGAGAACCTACGTCCGAAGATAGAGATCTTAATGAAGTGGAAGGGAGCACCAATCGAAGATACTACTTGGGAGAATAAGTGGCACCCTATAATTCAAGCACCCATCCACTCAAGCTTGAAATACTTTTAACAGAACATAACCTCTATTAACACAAATATTCAGTAGTGACTTGAGAGGAGGGAATTGAGGTATGGAGAGATGCTTGACTGGTTGGATAAATGAGACTAAAGGGGTTCTAGTATCAGAAGTATGGAATGGCGTGTTACCCCATCTTTAGATAATTGTGTTGACGAAAATAAAGTTCAAGGTTTCTAAGATCTTGATCATGCATCATTCAGACAAGGTGACAAATTTCAGCAACCAACAAACCATAGAGATAATAAAGGATTTTAGCAACATGATCATTTTGGCCATAAAGGTTTCAGAAGAGAATGCATAAAAGAAGACCATCATGCCAACTAGATTTAAGTCTTTAACTAGAACTTTGTGTCCTTTGGATTGATAGCATGATAGTAATAACCATAATAATACATATAAATATTTAAGAAACAATAGGCTGTTAAACAGGTAAGAGTTTGACTGTAACAAAAAAGGAGGCAAGGGGCAAATTTTGAGGGCAATAGGTGAAGGCCTCTCATTGGGTGAAGGCCTCTCATTGTATGGATTTTTATTCCAGCAGACTTGCTCCATACCTAGATATGGGTTAGATAAAATACATTTGTAGAGCCCATGTTTGGGGTTCGCTGTTGAAATAAGAAGGTCCAACAATAATGGGTCAAAGACAAGTTACAAATAAATTTGAATATTGAGGGGTCCGATGATGAAGTAAAGGAATTTAATAATGGAAGCAAGTGTAATATTTATTGTTCTACAATGAGAAAACTCATCACTAAGAGTTCCTTCTTTAAAACAAAAGGTCATTTTGTAGAAGGAAAAGAAGTTCCCATTTGTGATGATGGGGTTAAGTTATAGTGACTCCTAGAAACCAGGAGACTTGTCACATGACAGCACACTTGCGTGTACAAAAGTTCATTGAAGAGAGAAGGGAATTGTTTGATGGAGTTTCCATGGGAAGATTGACAGGAGAAAACTAAGTCATATTTTAGTTGCAAAGGGGCATGAGAACACAATTTAAGACGTGGTAGTTTGTCCATCTAATGTGTTGGAGATCTGTAGTGTGTGAGATGTGATAGGAAGTGATATTTTGTCTTAGTTTCTTTGTTCCAAGGAAAAACATTTTACTATAACATTTTGTCTTGATTACTTTGCAGTCGTGCATCAAGTTATGGACTGGTGAAGATAGATAGCAGGGGCCAAGTTTTCCACTTCGCTTAAAAACCAAAATGGTGAGAATTTCAAACTTTACATGCTTATTGAATAATGACCTTTGGGTCTGATTGTAAACCCCGGTAAATAAATGTAAGTGTTAAATTAAAGAAATAAATTAAAAGAGGAATAAAATAAGTTGAGGGGAGGGTGGAATTGAAATAAATGAAAATATTATGATTTAAATTATAAGAAGAGAAGATGTGGGTAAAAAGGAAATGGGGGGCCTTAGTGCAATAAGAGAAATTGAGTTTAAATACCCCTCTTTTCTCTCATTTCCAACAGAATGAGGCGAAGAAAGAAAGGGAGATTTTGATATTCTCTTACCCAATTGAAGAAGAATTTCAAAGTGAAAGTGGGATTAAGGGATACCAAAACATTTCAACATCAAAAACCCAAGGATATGGAGCATTATTCGAAGAAAAGGAGTATTTGGGTTGGCAATAGTAGGAAGAGAAAGAGGAGAGGAGGAGATTGTGATTTTACAAGCTATTAGGATCTTAAATCCCTCATGGTTTGGTGTTTCTCATGTGCATTTAAAAGATTCTTGACTTTATGGTTAAATTACATGATTTTTCTTTTTGAATTTTGGGTTAGGGTTGTTAAAAAACTTCAGAGGAAATGAGGAATTATGTGTAATTGATGAATGTGGCATGAAAAGAATGAGGGAAGTCTTGTTTTCCCAAGTCCAACTTTCGGGCAAATGCATATGTTGCAGAAGTAATAACTTGACATATTCATCTCTTGACTTTTAGAGAGAATTTGAGTGGGAAAACAAGAGAATTAGGATTGGCTTCCTTCGTAGGAGTTTCATTTATGTATGTTTAGTTAAGGGTCACCTAACGTAACTCTGCAGGGCAGACTTTGCAGAACAGCACGTCTGTCGTGTTTGTGCTATATTTCATGAATTATGCGGGCAAAACTGGGTTTTCTTCTCTGCATAAGAGTTGTAACCCTATATGTTAACTTTCTAACGAGATACCTTCTGTACAAAACAGAGTTCTACAACTCTCGTTATAGTGAAAAATCTAGGCATATTGAAAAGAAACAAGTTTGTTTGAAAATGGGTGTTTATAATGATATTTTGATTGACAAGAGTTATAAAGAATAAAAATAAAAGAATAACAAATTTAAAGGTATATTAAAATTGTTTAGTGTGGTTGTTACAAAGAGTATCGATAGTTGGAAATGATATGAGAAATTCCCTTAAATATAGGAGGGAACACAAGTTTACTACAACAACAACAATAAGGGACCACGAGTAAAGCATCAACAACAGGTAGGTGATTCATGCATATGTTTCTAATTTAATTTTCATAGTGAAACTATGTGATTAATGCTTAAAGTTTTGGTGGAAGTTTGAGAAGATATGATGTATCAATAAGAATATTTAAGGCACGTGTGTCAAGGAAGTTTGGAAATGTCATGGACAAAACATGGCGGTGGCTAGTATACATTTAGTGTATGCTAGGATCCCAGATAAAGGGATTGATAAAAATGACTAACATACATTTTTAATGCATGTTAGGATCCCGGATAAGGAAATCATCATGAATAACAATCATACATTCATTGTATGTTAGGATCTTGGATAAAGGGATCACCAAATAAATGGCTAACATACATTTTAGTGTATGTTAGGATTCCGGTTAAGGGGAGCATCATAAATAACTGTCATACATTCAGTGTATGTTAGGATCCCGAAGATGGGGATCACTATGCACAAGCTAATATACATTTAGTGTATGTTAGAATCTCGAATAAAAGGATTGTGGTGCAATGTTTAAACACACATTCAAGTATGTTGAACTTTTAAGAATATAATAAAAGTGTATGAGATATGTTATGGAACTAGGAAGGGGTCTTCTCCGATTTTTGAAGTCGGTAAGGTGATAAGGGTATCCAAAATGCTTAGTACTAGCAATATTTAGTATCGGTTATACTTAGTATCAACAATGCGTATGTGGGGAAGATAGTTTGGGTTTCAAATTACTATGTTGATTATTTCAATTATGTATGATTGCATACCATGAGTTTAATAACTTTAATATGAATTTTATTATTAGAATTTTCTTTATGAGATTATCTTGTATTTGTGTTTCAGGTCCATCATCTTCACATCAGGAGTAAAGCTATTGTTTAATTTTTTCTGAATCCAATTGTGTATGATTGCATACCATGGGTTTAATAACTTTAATATGAATTTTTTTATTAGAATTTTTTTTATGAGATTATCTTGTATTTGTGTTTCAGGTCCATCATCTTCACATCAGGAGTAAAGCTATTGTTTAATTTTTTCTGAATCCAATTGTGTTATGTATAAATTAAATATTGGCAAACTGATATGTATGGTCACTATTTTTGGAAAAATATTGGAATGTAAGAAAATTTTATTAATTTTGTCGTATTTTATTAAATATGACTGAATTTTTATCAACTCTAGTGTAAATGGTTGGTTGTTGTTAAATGTATAGTTTATTAAATATGGTTGGGACGAGGATGATGTTTATGGGATTGTAGACTCAAGATTGAATTAAGGGTTATGTTATTACCCACTTGTTACTGTTTTGAGACCTGTTACTTTTTAAGGTTATGTTACTGCTCGCTTATTATTGAGATAAAAATGAAAAATTTATTATGTAGCGTTAATCCATAAAGGACCGAAAATGACTTATTGAGGTTCAATAGACTTGTAGCGTTAATCCATACTTCTCGTTTGTGAATTATTATTTATTGGGTGGGTTATTTGATGTGGGTTATTTGATCCAATAGTGCTAGTGTCTAGGTACAAGTTATTTTTGTATCACACTCCTATCAAGCCTGATTTATTTGACTTTCTAAGAATTGTTGTCTTTGCAAGGGAGTTGCATTACCGCATGTTTAAGAGGTTCGCAATAATAGTTCGAATTAGATATCCATTTATTTGGTAACATAAAAACATTTCCATAACTTAACTTGTAGTGGTAATACTCTAAATTGAATATATGAACTTAATTTGATATTCCATGAATCAATACTTTATGTGTGGTTACTTGATTTTTGTTAGTTAATGTTGGTATTTCTATTTATTTAGTATTTGAGAAAATGGTGTTGATGTTGTTTGTGAATTTCAACCTAGGATGATTGGGTCATGGTTGAATGATGGAATGTTGGCTATTAGAAGTGTAACTAGTCAGTTTTTGATAATTTAGAACCTTCTGATTATTAAAGAGACTACCAAAATTTTAGTAGATTGAAATATAAATATGGTAAAAAAAATATTTACTTGATGTAGAACAGGTTGCGGAATCCTACATGCTCAAGAGGAATCACCCGAAATTCAAAGGTAACGGAAGTCAGAATGACGCGAAACTCACCTAGTCAATGCGTTTCGTCGTTTACGGAAGAAGTCAACAGCTATGCCCCTACTCTCGACCGGTTTTTGGCCAAATTCCATCATTTTGGCCTCGAAATCGCCATTTTTGCTATTTTAGAAAAGTTTCGTTTTTACAATAACTTTTGATTTAAGAGTTCGAATTGATTTTAGTCAATTGATACTCTCTCATAATTCATAGGCCTTTCACATTCTGTATTTATCTCAAATTTTCCATTTATGGCAAATTTAATGTTTTATGTCCTTTCCTTTTCTGTATTGAATTAGGCTACAGTTTTTACTTCAAGTATCAATGTAAAACTTGCAGCCGAGGCAACTATCATTTTATTGAATAACACACTGAGTTTTATTGAGATTTATTCTCGTTATTGTTGATTTATGGAATATTGACATTGGTCATATTTTATTGTGATTTTCTGCTGCGTCATTACTTTTTTTCTTGTTTTATGATTGGTGTTGTCCTGTTAGCTGGAATGTTGTAACAACAAACGAACTAATGAAAACATAATAAACTCATGGTCCTCAAGCCAATCTTGAATATAAATCAAATTTATTAAAACTTCTTCTTAGGTTGTTGCTCTTGTCTAGCCCATCTTGACCTATATTTCTTGCAAAGCCAAAAAAAAACTTCATGAACTTTACTTCAACTCTTGTACTTGGACATATTAATAGATCTTTTAATGCAGAATCATCATAGGCTGCATTTCTCTTCTCATGCAAGTGGAATTTTGTCTCCCTCAAAAGTATTTTTAACAATGCTCAACAAACATCAGACTGTTACCTCATTAGAAGTGCCTACCGGTTCTCAAATTTCTGACGAATGGCTGAGTTCTGATGGCACTTTAATGATGAGGAATGTGAAAAATAATGAAACCATTCCCATTGGAAATAAAAGGAAAACGTGGAGAACAAATCAATCCAAATAAAGAGTGAAAGTGGAGCATGATAGCTGCATGATCAGCTGCAGCTAAGAATGCGACCTCATGTCAGTATATTGCTTAGGAATAACATTGTTTTTCTATCAAACAAATTTTGTTTGGGAGGTTTCTGCAGCCACATCCCTTGAGCTAATGTTACGAAGCTAAAGCATCCATCATTTGCTAATTTGACTGCATCAAATACATAGCTTTGATTGGTCATTGGATCCCATCCAAGAACTGCCTTGCCCGGATGCTTAAAAACAAAATTTTCTTGCTCAAGTACAGATCCTGTCCAAACCAGTTTATAATGCTCACAAAACAACTATGACCAAACACAGTCACTTGTTCAGTTGGAGATGATAAAAGTCTATTGTGGGCATTTCTTAGCTGCATGAGCAGGTATTGTTACTATTACAGACAGAGCACTATAGATTTCAGAGATGTGTGCAAGAAACTGCGCTCAATTCAACAAATTCTCAGGTGTCAGTCCTTGATTTGGTTGCACCAGTTCTACTTCACTGCAACTCATAAAATGAAAAACTGAAACCTGATCTTCCCTCATTTGTGGATTTCAGTTCAAGCTTCTGAAATGGGCTGCAAGATATATCAAGAATGATTCATTTCCATATTTCATTCAAAAGTTTGTTTTGCAGTACAGTAAAAGTAAACAATGACTATACAGTGGGAGCAAGCTTGATCTAGTTTAGCGCATATATATTTCTATAAATAGATAGAAATTGGAATCATAACATCTAATATCCGAAGATAACAATAACATTATGTAGAATCTCAAAGCCCAAGGAAAAAGGCAGAAGTACCTGCTATTAGGATCATAGTAGAAGCCATTGATGGAACCATCAGTACAAGAGAAGCAAACATAGTAAAAACCAGCTATGGTCAACCCACAGTCTGTTCCAACATTGACAAAGTATTGCTCTTTCCATCTCTAGACACAGACCACACAAAATCTCAAGTTACTAATTCTGATATAATGTTTCTATCACCAACAGATCAAATGTTTGATCAAGCATTACCATAAATATATACGGATAGTTAATCAAGTCCAAAGACTTGCCACCATCAACCTTCACTTGTTCCTGTGAATAACAAAATCAATCAGAGAGCAGATATCTGGCGCATATGCAAAAGAAGTTCTGGATCTTACCAGAAATGGTTGGAAAGATGGAAACTTAGTCCAGTGCCTTATATCATCTTCTGACCTGTAAATTTTTTGAAATAATTAAAAAGGAAAGTATTGTCCACAATCACTCATATCTAACATGATCAATGCATTAAAGATGGAGTTAAGGCACATACAAAGCTTCCCATTTGCCAGTGTAGAAAGTGTAATTCTTGCCATCAACGATTTCGCCTTCCCAAAAAGTTACTACCTGACACACATCATAGCTAAACAAAGTAAACATAACTGCAAGTACATTCTGTATATTCACCAGACCATCATTAACCTGAAAGAATAAAACAAGGTAGCATTTCACAGAATCCATGCATCCCTTTGATTAGGTCCAACTGTATTCAAGTCCCAACCTAAGGATACTAGCAAGAACAAATCCATTCCACATGGGATCGATGAGAATTAAGAGCGTGAAATGAAATAGCAAGACATCAATATGTTGCAATAACATGAAACACCCTACAAAGTTAATAACACAGGAAGATCCAAAGCACGTGTTGGTAGCTCAAACTGCAGGTGATCACAGAAGCATGGAAACTTAGTAGCATATTAAAAAATGAGTTAGATCCTAATTGAACCAAATATGGAAGAAATTTTTTTAATTTTATTATTTTGCAAAGTAAATAGGAAGTTAGAAGGAAAGGAGAGGGCGGTAAACGCACGGGAGTGTCAGCCATGGGAACATTAAGGGCTTCCATAGTACCACATAGGTAACCATGATCAAGATTACATCCTTGAATGCGAACATTAACTCTCCAAGCTTCATCCTTCTGATGACTAGAAACATTCTGGGTTCCAGAAAAGGCCTGTTTCAACCCAACAACAATAAAATTAAACAAGGCATATGTATTCACAAACATGAACAACGAGAAATGAGGGTATTTTCATCTTCACAGTGTTAGTTATCATAGAGAGAGAGAGAGAGGGAGAGAGGGAGAGAGTTCAAAATGTTTACCTGTCCAACAGTCAATAGAGTACAAATTGGAGGTGAAGTATGTCCTGATGAATTTTCACCTTCACAGTGTTAATTAATCATCATCATTTATTATTACTGCTACTACTACTACTATTACTACTATATACCTTCCAATCAAATCGAATAATTGAATTAAGGGTGGTGGAAGGAAGGAGGCATACCTGAAAGTTGAGAAGATGCGGAGGAGGAGGACGAGGAGGAGGAGGACGAGGTGGTTTCTTCTACTCTCACCGGCATTATTTTTCTTTTTTTATGTATTTTCTTTCTTGATCACTTGCTCTTATTGTTTTTGGTGTTTCCTTTTCAACATACAAATGCACTTTCACCCCCTCTCTCTTCCTTCCTTCTTAGACATGGTTTTCTTTCTATTACTCAAATTGATACAACGCCCGACGATCTGCTAATGTATGACCTGTAGTCTATTATAAGTCACGCGTCGTTTCCAATGCCTAATATTTATTATATTATTATTACTTAACTAATAAAAAACAAAAAGTAAACGAGTGGAATTTCCATGTGCACCTCTCGTGAAATATTATTTATTTAAATAAACAATTTCAATTAATTTTTTTTAGCTTAATTATAATATTTTAATATTAGATTTATATAGAATTAAATTTTATAATTTATTTTTTATAAGGTTTCTAAACTCCAAATTATTAGCTTAATAAGTTAATATAATTGACTTGAGTTTTTTTTCTACTCGTTTTATTTTATTTTATTCTTTAACATTATATTGATTAGTATTAGGTTTCATAATTTTTTTAATTTTTTATAATGTTATATTTTCTCAATTTAATCCTTCAATATTTGGTTTATTAAAAATTACATTTTATAATTTATTTTTATTTGCTTATTATGGATTATCATAGTGTTATAACATAGCATGTAGATTAAAAAGTTAATACAAGCTAACTCAAAATGATTCAATATGTTAGTCTCAATGTTTATAAAAACACTAACCAATGCCCTCGCGCCTCGTCGTGGGCGGTATTATACTTTTTTCAATATAAAAAAATATTAATTGTGTGAGATTTTTTTTATAATAATATAAATTTGGAAAAATAATAAATTTGTGCAGAAATCCAGTGAAATGCAAGTTTTTTATCAAATATATGAATTTTCAATGGATATAATTTATTTGCTTAGTAGGTTTCAACAAAATAACCAATATGAAATTATTATTATTATTATCATTATCATTAAAAAAAACAAGAAGATTTGGATATTTGAATTTACTTTATTGAGATTATTTCATTTCATAATTCAATTTAAATTAAACACAATAAAAAATATAAATTGTGAAAACACTTGTAATAATTAAATAAACAAAAATAGGAAGTCAATTTTCATTCTCTAAAAAAGAAAACATAAATTAAAAATACATCCCTACGTTACCTTCATTATCATCGCTATAATAGTTAAAATTATTATAAAATTCACTGCCCAAACAATTCAAATTCTTTAAATTGGCCTAAAGAATAAAAAAAATATTTTTTTATAGAACAAAAACAATAAAAAAAATAATCACTAAAATTATAATTATCATTGCACAAATAAGAAAATCATAAAATTATTTGATCCTAAAAAGAGATAAAAATAACAGACAACACAGAAAAAAAAGAACAAAAGGTAAAAAGGAGTAATATTACTTTTAAATTGATCACCAACATAGATTAAAATTTCAGAACATAACCAAATAAAAATAAAATCTCAATAAAAAAATCATAAATATTAAAAACAAAAATCAAAAGTACAAATTAATAAATACGAATAAAAAATAAACATTGTCCAAGAAGGGCCGAAAAAAACAAAGGAATCCATACTAAATGAAAAAGTAAGAGAATAAGTGCCAACATATATATATATATATATATATATATATATATATATATATATATATATATAATTCTAGTTGAATGAGAAAACGTGTAGCAAATCAAAACTATAGGACCAAAACACAATAAAGGAATTTTCAAAAATAAAATACACTGTAACCAACATAAATTAAAATTTCAGAATGGAACCTAATAAAAATAAAACCCTAACAAAAAAAATAAAACGACAAAAATTAAAAACAAAATCTAATAGCATAAATTCATAGATATTGACAAAAAAAATATTGTCCAAGAAGAACAAAAAACCAAAGGAATTAATACCAAAAAAATTAATAGAATAAGTGCCAAAATGAAAAACAAAATATGTAATTAATTCCAATTAAAGAATAAAAATAAAACAGATCAAAACTTCAGGATCGAAAAACAATAAAGGGCTTTTAAAAAATCAGTAAAGTGCAATTGTTTAACAAATTAAAAGAATAAGGACTGCAATGAAAAGTACCATATATGATCATTTTCAATGGGATGACAAAATTAGAACAAATTAAAACTTGCATACCAAAATTATTAAAGTAATCAAAATAAACAAAAAATCAAAAGATAAAGGACCCCAAAATGATACTTACCATATGCAATCAATTTCAATTAAAGGGCATAATTGAAAAGAATTGAAATTTAAATTAAAGGGCATAATTGAAAAGAATTGAAAATTGAAATCAAATCCTTGGGACTAAAAGGCAATCACAAAAAATATGAGGGACTTTGTACTTCCCCTAAAGGAGAGAGAAAAGAGAAGGGAAAGAAAAACCGTCTATCAACGATGATCGGACCATATTCATAGGTATTATATGCCACTTAGGGAGGAAGAGAAAATTGAGGCGCATCCGATGACATGATAGAATGCTAGTTTTTACTGTCTTATGCCACCACACGCGTTGTCTTAAGGACACGTGTGGGCGGAACATGTCGGGATAAAATAATATTAAAAAACCAGGTGTGCACGTACTAGAATACCCCTGGTGCCAAGTGTTGGATTTTGTCATTTTCGTGGTCCATTTTAATCGTTTGACTGTGCAACAATTTTTGAAATGCCATCCGTTCCCCTAGAAAATTTGAGAATACCCTCAGGTCTAGAGGCTAAAAATTTTCAGAGTTGGGGTAAAATGATAATTTTATTGTAGCAATGAATAGTAAATTGTGTCTAGGTGAAAAGTGAAAAAATGCACAATAAAAAAGCCATAAGTTTTATCTTTTATTTAATATTTGTTTTAAGTCACTTTATATTCTTAGTAGTCATCTAGAAGTCTTTTTCAAGGCGACCAAATCATACCAAGAATCCATACCTGCATGATTTATTTATTCACTAGCCATTGCCCCCCGCGCCTCGTTGCGGGCAACATCATATTTTTTTTAATACCAAAAAATATTAATTTTGTGTTTTTTTTGTTATAATATAAATTTAGTCAAAATAATAAATCTATGCAGAATTCTTATGAGATGCAAGTTTTCTATAAAATATATGAATTTCAAATCGATGAAAATTTATTTGCTTAGTAGATTTTAATGAAATAACCAGCATAAAATTATTCGGATATTTGAATTATTGAATTCATTGTATTAAAATTAGTTCATTTTATAATTCAATTTAAATCACAATTAAAAAAATATATAAATTGTGAAAACACCTGTGATAATCAAATAACAAATAAGTAGTTAATTTTCTATCCACAAAACATGAAAACATATCAACATTACCGTCATTTTCATCACTATAACAGTTCAAATTATTATCAAAATTACTGTCCAAATAATTAAAATCATTAAATTACCCCAAAAAATCAAAATCAAAATCAAAATATTTTAACAATAAAACATTAAATTATTTGATCCGAAAAACAGATTAATTAACAGAAAACACAAAAAAAAAGAACAAAAAGAAAAAAGGAGCAATATTAACTTTAAGATTATAACCAACATAAATTAAAATTTCAGAAAGGAACCAAATAAAAATAAAACTCCAATAAAAAATGAATTGAAAAAATAATAATCTAAAAGCATGAATGAATAAATACGAACAGAAAATAAACATTGTCCAAACATTGTATTTTTAATGTTTTTTTAATGTTTTTAGATCTTTTTCATTTCATGTGCTAATGTTAAAAATAATTTATTTTTACAGTTTTAATATATTTCTAAACAAAAAATATTTTTTTAAAAAAAATCAATCACATTTCCAAGCAAAATAAAAATTATATTAAAAAAAATCAGAAACTGCCTAAGAGTGGGATTTAAACCCACGAACTTTCGAATAATCTCGCGTGGTTTTGCCAACTCGGCTACCTGAACTTTTCATTAATTATTAATGATAATATATATTAAACGTATTCACTTTTGTGGTGCAAAAATCAGAAACTGTTGTGGTGGGATTCAAACCCAACATCCTTTCTATTAATCATGCATCGTAGCCAACTCGGTTACCTGAACATTTCGTTCAGTATTAACGAAACTATATAATACTACTATGTGTTAATGTGGATTAGTACAGTAAAACCGAGATGTTTTTATATATTAGTTAATTGCTATGAAAAATATTAGAAACATTTAATAGTTTTACTTTGAAACACAACTAATTTAACCTGCAACATTTTGTTGGCCAACGATCTAGTATAAACTCAAAGGCATAGGCAAAACATAATAGCTCACACGACTACAAGTACAAATTCTTTATGTTGTGGATTGCCATAATGCAATTTTTTTTTCATTCCATTTTTTAAAATTTTAGAGGAGTTAAAGGACAATTTTCGTGAATCTCTTAGAAAACTACAAGGTTAACAACCAAAGGACCATAGTCAAAACAAGTTAAGGACATGAGTGGAACTTTGAGAAATTTAGTGAAACTTTCACTCTAGTCTTCATACTTTTGACTTAAAAATATTAGGTCTTTTCAATTTTTGAAATTTCAAGAAAAGTTAATTTCATTCAAAATATATTTTTTAGTCCCTAGTTTGAGAGATAAAAGAGAGAAACATTTGGGTTCTAAAGGAAGAAAGATAATATTATTGGTTGGCGCCAAAATGGTTGATTTTACTGTAAACAAGTTTCATTCAATCAGGAGAGTTTTATTTAGATGTGATCTCACCTTCTATTTGTCTAAAATAGTTGATCTAAGATAAAAAAAAATAGTTCGAGTTGATTTTAAGTTCATGGACCAATGTTTAAGTTATATGAGACAATATATGAGTTTACCAAGTTATATAGGGTATTTTTCCATGTCTTTTTGTTCAAAATTTTTTGAAAAATAATTTATGAAATAAAAAAATTAACTAAAAAATAAACGATGTGGCATTTTTCCTGTAAAAGTTTGCACTATGAACATAGGCACAAATTATCGTACAATTACCATTTTACCCTAGGACTGAAATATTTAACCCCCAAAACCAGGGTCATTGTTGACATTTTTATGGGACATGGATGTTATTCCAGTTTCTTTGCAAACTACAACTACTATTTCACCCTTAGGTGATGACAAAAGAATACGGAACAGTGGGCATTATTTTGTTTTTTCCCAATTCGTGCACAATAAAACTACAAAAATAACCCCCAAAAAAGACAAAAAAAAAAGCCCTGGAGTCACGGGGTATTTTGGTACTTTCACTCATGATTTTTTCATAATTATCGTTGGATACAAGAGTGTATAGGTAATTTACTATTTATTTATTTTTTTGAAATAATGTGGGCGATATGGACGCGCTAGTAATGTTTCATGCGTACGCGCCATTTAGGCAAGGATTGCAGTGTCATTGGGAGGTGGAAACTTTCCGCTTTGTCACCTCGTTCGCTGCTATGTCATTTGCCTCCCATTTCGGCACATGTCAGTGAATTGTTGATGAATGATTTTTAGTTTTTTCTCCCTTTTCTCTCTATAGCCGCATGAAATTACATGTAAGTCCTTCATGTCTGTGATTTTTATTTTAGTCCTTATTTTGTTGATTTCAATTTTATTCCTAATTTCTTCAATTGAAATTTGGTTTTGTTCACTTGTGATCTTCAATTGAAACTGATTATATATATTGTTTTTTAGTTCAGTCTTTATTCTTTTAATTTTTGATTTGTTTTTGGTTCTTTTAATTTTTTTGTTATGCAGGTTTTAAGTTGTTTTAATTTCATCTTTCAATTGAAATTGTCTTTATTTGTTTTAATGGAAGTCCTTATTCTTTCAATTTTTCAACAAAATTACATTGCAATTTGTTTTGAAAATATTTTTATTTGTTTTGGTCCCAATGAATTTATTTGTTTCAATTTTTTTCTTAGATTGAAATTAATTATATATTTTTTTTATTTCAACCCTTATTCTTTGAATTTTCTATTTGGTATTAATTCCTTTTTTTGTTTGGTTCTTCTTGCACAATATATTTTTTTATCCATATTTATGCACCTATATTTTTAGATTTTGTTTTTAATTTTTGTTGTTTTATTTTTTTGTTGGGGCTTTATTTTTATTCGGATCAATACTGAAATTTTAATTTTTATTGGTTATCATTTTAAAATTAACATTTATTCTTTTTCACTTTGTTCTTTTTTTTTGTGTGTTTTCTTATATCGGTTCAATTGTTTGAGAAATAATATTATTAATAATTTTAACTATTATATTCATAATAATTATGGTAACGTAGGGATGAATTTTCACTGATATTTATATCTTTTTGTAGATAGAAAATTAAGTGTTTATTTTTTATTCGATTATTACAAGTTTTTTCACAGTCAATATTTTATTTTTTGTGTTTAATTTAAATTAGATTATAAAATGGAATAATCCTAATGTAATGAATTTGATAATTCAGGTATCCAAATCTTTATACTTTTTTAATGATGATGATAATTTCATGTTGGTGATTTCGTTGAACTTACTACAAAAATAAATTTATATCGATTTAAAATTCATATATTGGATAAAAAACTTGGACTTCACATGAATTATGGACAAATTTATTATTTTTTCTAAATTTATATTATAATAAAAAATTAAAAAATCACATAATTAATATTTTTGCATTGAAAAAAATATGGTTCTGACACAGTGAGACGCGGGTAAGTGGCTAGTGCAAATAGATGTTGTATCATCTATATTAATTTTTACTCTGTAATGGGGATGGCTTGTAAGGGAGGAATGTGCCATATCCTGAGTTTGACACCTTAAACTAGGTTGTTAGTTTTCACAATAAGTATCGATAGACAAGGAGTATGAAAATCTTCATTATGGAGAATTGGTGCAAAGAATTGATTGTTAGTTTCCCCAAGTATACGTTCCAATGTTCTCTAATATTTTAAAGATAGTTTAAGGAAAAAAGGAAAAAAGGTTAGGAGCAAGTGTTATCATGAAAGCATTAGAAGTTGTTGTACACATAAAATTCTCGTTTATTAAATCAATGCATAAGAAAAAATGGTGTCAAAATTATAGTATTAAATTTGATTACAAGAAAAGTAAAAATTCTCTTGAAGTGCTTTTCATGTGCACAAATCCTCTTATTAACAATCAAATCTAGAACTTGTTCTTGTTTTGGAATTGAAGAGATATTCACACAGGCCCAAAAACTTTAATTGGATGAGACTTGATTTAATTTTATAAAAGAAATTATTTTGATCATTTGTGTTCCTTAGCTTGATTTGATAAGAATTAGGACTTTGATCATTTTTTTCCTTGATGGACTTGAATTCATTTGAGAGAGCTCCAAGTTTTTTTTGTTTGGTCTTTAATCCTTGTTTGTTGTCTTTCTTTTACTCATTTTTTTGTTGTTGTTATGGAGTTATCCACCCCCCCCCCTCCTTTTTTTATGGTTTTGTTGCCTATTTATAGACAAGTCAGGTACAATTTTACCTCAAATGTCTTTTAATTGAATGATATTTTAGGGAAATCAATATAGAATTACTTAAAATACCCTTATACTGAAGGATTCTAAAGTAAGATTCACAAAATGCATTTGAATTTGGGATTTTGATTTTATTTTTTTTGGGATCAAAACCAATAAATTTAATTAGACTCATATTGAATAAATAAAATTTTGGATTATGGATAGAATTTGAAATTTTAATATGTACAAGTTTACAGCAAGGATTAAACCATTAATAAGAACCACATTAATAAGAACCATGACGTTTGATTGAACCATGAGGTTTGATTGAGTAATAGGCAATATAAACCATTAGGTGCAAAGCAAAAACTGTTATATGAGGTTAAGATGCATATAAGGAAAAATAAGAACAATAATGTGAGAGGCATAATCCAAGAAATGCAATAAACTCGTTATCCGGATTCAAAAGTCATGAAGCCTATGAAGGAGCAATTTCGCATAACCTGTAACATTCTAGACAATAATTAGTTCATTTTCTATTTGTTTGTTATCTTGTTAAGCACACGTGTTTTGTGCAGTAGAAATAATAAATTGCTAGAGACAGTTAAGTTTGTTAGAGTCAGTTTTTTTGAAGGTTGTATAAGCCAAGGTCAATTCCTCAGTAAAGGTTGAACTCTTAAAAGTCATTTCTTGTGTTTACATTCTCATTCTATTCTATAAAAAAAATATACTTCTCAACTGTTTTTAACACATTGGTATCAGAGCGTGGATATCATTTCCAACTGGAAGAAAGATGGATTCAAACAACTTTGCACGACCAAGCATTCCTAAGTTTGATGGAGATTATGAACACTGGAGTATGTTGATGGACAATCTGCTGAGATCAAAGGAGTATTGTTGTGTCATTGAGACAAGCTATGAAGAACGATCACCTTGAGAAGTCCTCACAGATGGACAGAAGAAGAACCTGGAGGAGATGAAATTGAAGGATCTAAAAACCAAGAATTACTTGTTCCAATCAATCGACAA
Source organism: Salix exigua (assembly GCA_032356905.1). NCBI lineage: Eukaryota > Viridiplantae > Streptophyta > Magnoliopsida > Malpighiales > Salicaceae > Salix > Salix exigua. The sequence continues at coordinate 9,897,809 of CM063603.1, forward strand.
ATCAATTTTAAAGACTAGCTTAGAAGAACACGGCTAAACAACTATGGGACTCTATGAAGATCAAGTATCAAGGAAACACTAGAGTGCAACGTGCTCAGCTTCAAATTCATTGAAAGAATTTTGAACTGCTTGAAATGAACAAGGTACTTCTCATGGGTACTATTGACAACAAATAACATGAGGAATTCTAGAGAAGTTGTGTCTGAGGTGAAGATAGTGGAAAAAATATTGCACATATTGGTAGAGAAGTTCAATTATATTGTATGCTCAATCAAGGAATCGAAAGATAAAAATAAATTGACAGTAGATGAACTACAAAGCTCATTACTGGTGCATGAGCAGAAATTTTGAAAGACAAGAGAAGATGATCAAGCATTGAGAGTGTATGATGAAAGGATGAAGAACAGTGGTGTTGTTGGGATGAACAAAAGTAGGGGGATGAACACCTATAGGGGAAGAGGACGTGGAAGAGGAGGACAAGTATATAATAGAGCCACCATTGAATGTTTTAAATGTCACAGAATTGGGTATTTTTAGTATGAATGCCCAAATTTGAATAAAGAGGTACATTATGTAGAGCTGAGCCAAGAAGAGGACATACTGCTAATGACATATGCTGATATACACAACCAGAAATGAGATGATGCATGGTTTTTGAATTCGGGTTGCTCAAATCACATGAGTGGAGAAAGAGGCAAGTTCACGAATCTATATGTAACTTTTCAGCATTCTGTTAAATTGGGAGATAATAGCAGAATTAGTGTGAGTGGAAAAGGGAGCATGAAGTTGATTTTGAATGACATAAATCATGTGGTTAATGAGGTGTATTATATACCTGATCTTAATAACAACTTATTAAGCATCAGTCAACTTTAAGAAAATGGATTGGCAATAGTGTTTGAGGGAAGAGCTTGTAAGGTGTATCATCTAGTTAGGGGATTAATTGCTGAAACCCGAATGAGTTTAAATAGAATGTTTATTCTATTTGCTGAAACTTAACTAGCTCAGGATGATCGAGAGTGTCTGTATGCAAACTCTCAGAACTTGTCCCAACTTTCGCATAGACGTTATGTCCATTTAAGCTATGCAAATCTACAGACATTGTTGCAAAGAGATGGTATGTGGACTTCCCTAGTTCAAGGTCACAGAAATGGATTGTGTTGGTTGCAAAGTAGGGAAGCAAAGAATGGATGTCATACCCAAAATAAGTGCATGGAGAGCAACTCATCCACTTGAACTAATACATGCAAACATTTGTGGACCAATTGCCCCTTCCTCTAACAGTGGAAAGAGGTACATTTTGTGCTGCATATATGATTATAGTCGAAAGGCTTGGATATTTTTGCTAACAGAAAAAGGGGAAGCATTTCAGCAGTTTAAAGTCTTTAAAAGAACTGTTGAAAAGGAGAAAGAGTTGTATGTTAAATGTTTGAGAACTGACAGAGGGGTGAATTCAATTCAAAAGAATTCAATGACTACTGCAAGCTAAGTGGAATTAAGAGGCAATTGACGGCTGTATACACGCCAAAATAGAACGACGTGGCTGAGAGAAAGAATTAGACTATTATGAATATGGTGAGGTGTGTGTTAACTAAGAAGAAGATCCCGAAGTATTTTTGGGTAGAAGCTGTTGTGTGGACTTGTTATGTCTTGAACAGGTGCCCTATGACAGCATTGAAGGATGTAACTCCTCAAGAGGCTTGGAGTGGGGTAAAGCCAAGTGTTAAGCATTTTCATGTGTTCGGTTGTCTTGCACATGTTCATGTGCCACAGGAGAAAAGAAGAAAATTAGATGACAAGAGTGTATGCTGTGTTTTATTGGGAATTAGTGAGGAAACTAAGGGGTATCGATTATATGACCCTTTGACTGAGAAAGTTTTGGTCAGTAAAGATGTGGTTTTTGAGGAAGAAAAGGGGTGGGATTGGAGTGAAAAACATCAGGAGCAGATTCTGATGGATTTGGAGTGGGAAGATCAAAGTGTAGAGAGTAATGAACATGCTGAAGTCAGAGAAGAAAGGAGTGAAACTAGAGCAGTAGTCAATAAATTGGGAGAAGCTACTGAGAGTGGAGAAATTATTGTAGCAGAAAATGGAGATTCAACAGCTGCAAAAACAAGTCAAAATAAAGTTGAAGGGAGAGTGAGTAGCCATAATGCAGAAGATCAAGTTGAAGGGAGAGATAGTGCTGAAAATCAACATGAAGGGAGAGTGTCCCATGCCCCATTATGGATGAGAGATTATATTGATGAAGAGGATTTAAGTGAAGATGAAGCTTATGTGGCACAAGTAACAGTTGCTGAAGAAGATCCATTTGTGTTAGAAGAAGCTACGAAGGAAGAAAAATGAAGACAAGCAATGAACAATGAAATAATGTCCATTGAAAAGAATAAGACGTGGACTTTGACAGTGCTTCCAAATGATGCCAAGAAAATTGGTGTTAAATGGATTTACAAAACAAATGTCAATGAAAATGGGGAGATTGAAAAATATAAGGCTGACGAAAGGATATTCCCAAAAGCATGGGATAGATCACACATAAGTGTTTGCGTTGTTAGCCAGAATGGATACTATGAGGATGATCATATCTATGGCTGCACAAAAGGATTTGAGAACTGGGCAACTAGATGTTAAATCAACATTTCTCCATGGAGAGTTGAATGAGGATGTCTATGTAGCACAACCGAGGGGTTATGAGAATAAGGGAAAAGAACATTTGGTCTATAAACTACACAAGGCCTTATATGGGTTAAAACAGGATCCACGAGCTTGGTTCAATCGAATCGAGGCATACTTTCTTAAGGAAGAGTTTTAGAGGTGTGAAAGCGAACAAATTCTGTTCACAAAAAGGAGCAATATCGGTAAGATTATAATCGTAAGTATTTACATTGATGATGTAATCTTTACTGGTGATAATGATGATATATTGACAGAGTTTAAGAACTCTATGTTGAAAAAGTTTGACATGTCTGACTTGGGAAGCATGAGGTTCTTTCTTGGGATCGAAGTGTTACAAAGAAATGATGGCATTTTTATTTGTCAAAGAAAGTATGCATTGGATATTTTGAAGAGATTGGAATGTTAGAAAGCAATGAGGTGAACAGTCCAATAATTCCAGGTTTTAAAATTAGCAAAGTTGAAGATGGAATTTCGGTAACTGATACACATTTCAAACAATTGGTGGGGAGTTTGATGTATCTTCCAACCACAAGACCAGATATGATGTTTGTTACAAGTCTTATAAGAAGGTATATGGGAAGGCCTACGAATCTTAACTAGTAGGCTGCAATAAGGACCCTTCGATATCTGAGAGGAACTGTGAATTATGGTATTCACTATAAGAAGAATGGAAATGGAAATTGTTTGTTTTTATAGACAGTGATTTTGCACGTGATATAGAAGGCAAAAAGAGTACAAGTGGGTATGTATCTTTGCTGAATTCAGGAGGCAGTATCATGGTGCTCGAAAAAGCAGCTTATCGTCACATTGTCAATAACGAAAGTCGAATTTGTAGCACCTATGGTGTGCACATGTCAAGCCATATGGATAAGAAGAGTGTTGAAGGAGCTAAACTATAGTGATGAAGATTGCACTCGTATTTGGTGTGATAATAGCTCTACCATCAAGCTATCAAAAAATCCTGTTTTGCATGGACGTAGCAAACACATTGACGTAAGGTATCATTTCTTGAGGAATCTTACGAAGGCAGGTTCGATTGATTTGATTCACTGTAAGAGCAAAGACCAGGTAGCTGATATAATGACCAAGCAATTGAAGGTTGATTATTTTCAAAGACTTCGCGGATTACTTGAGGTATACGACATTGCTGAATTAAGCTAAGTGCTTGACAACAACTCGTTTAAGGGAGAGATTGAAGGAGCAATTTTGCATAGCCTTTAAGAGTCTAAACATTATATTGATATAATGACTAAGCCGTTGAAGGTTGATTATTTAAAAGAGTGTTGAAGAGGGTAATTGATCATTAAACAACTGATAAGATGTTTAATGATCAATTACCCTTTTCAACACTCTTTTTTATCAACTCATTTACTTCTCCACACTTTTTTTCTTCAAGAATTCCTATATTAACACTTGCCAAAGCTCAAAGCCCACAAATATATAACAACATTTACGCAGGAAATTATTAAAGAGCCCGAAATTCAGTTGAATGACGCCTACTGTCAAAGCTCAATCCCATATTAAGATCAATATTTTCTATCAGAGCATCCAAAATCAATAAATCCGCAGTTCAAGACAAATGAAAAGAAGCAAAATCAATGGAGGAATAACCCCACAAATGAACAACTATTTTCTTCAAGTTGAGTTGATCAATTTTTCATACACAGACACAATAACCCCATAAAATGAAACTTGTTGTCGCTGCACAACTTTGGGCCGGCATAATTATCCTGTAAATTTGCAGACTTTGACTTTCAAATAGTGGTAAGAGAGTCACTTTTTCTCCCATCAATCTTTTCCCAGAAAAATATGCCAATCAAAGTGGGCAGAGCATTAAGAAAGATAAAAACTTTTATTGTCACCCTTAGTCATTCACTACCCTGTTTCCCCCCTAGCTCGGAGAAGTGATAGCGGGGAAGTAGAAAGTGAAGCAAAGCTAGCACCGCCATCCCCATTTTCCATGAACGAACATGTGCTCATTTTATCAAATGAGGAAGAAGCAAAGGAGTTTGGAAAATCATCAAAGACCTCGCTCATACCCTTCACTCCATCATATGCACTATTTGGATCCCTCAAATTTTGAGGAATCCCAACTTCCTCGTCCAAATACCTCACTACTTGCCTCATGCTAGGCCTTGCAGTTGGGGCAGCATGTGAGCACATTATTCCCAATTTGATCACCATCATCACCTCGCGTTCGTTATATTCACCATTCAGATTACGATCTACCACATCGAGGGCTCTCCCTTCTCTAAACTTTTCCCACACCAAATCCACCAGCACCAGTTCTTCAGGCAAAGCTTTGGGTTCAACAGGCCTACGCCCACACACAACCTCAAGCAAAAGTGCACCAAACGCATACACATCCGAGCTTTCTGTGGCCTTTCCTGTTCTTGGCAATTCTGGGGCAAGATAACCCAATGTACCAACAACCCGGGTCGTATTTGGGTTCGCTCCATGCTCGTATAATCTTGCTAGACCAAAATCACCAAGCCTACCATTTAGCTCACCATCAAGCAAAACATTGCTGGCCTTAACATCTCTGTGAATTACCACTTGCTCATACCCTTCATGTAAATAGAGAAGCCCAGAAGCAACATCCTTTATGATCTTAAACCTCTGTTCCCAATTTAAGATAATTTTTGGCTCATCGAACAATAACTTGTCTAAACTACCATTAGCCATATAATCATAAACGAGAAAGAAATCATCTCTTCTTCGGTACCAACCTAATAATTGAGCTAAATTTCGATGGCGAAGCCGACCAATACTAGCAATTTCTGATACAAACTCCTGCAAACCTTGTGTTGATTCTTTAGAAATTCGCTTCACCGCAACTTCAATCTTTGAATCAGGTAATATCCCCTTGTAAACTTGGCCAAAACCACCTTTTCCAAGCAGCACCTTTTCACTGAAATTATTAGTTGCTTTCTTGAGTTCCTGATAAGAATATCGATGTGGCCCCATTTCCAGCTCCCAATCTTCTATTATGTCAGCATTCTTGATTTTTCTGATCAGATAAATAGCAGTTGATATTGATATGATAACAAACACAACGATTGCAGCTGAAACACCGATTACTAAACCTGTATGCTGCTTCTTGTGATCAGCTGGAAGTGAAGGTAATGAAGAAAGATCCAGAGCTGGAGCTTGCCCATTTAACTTAAAGCTCCAACCCAACATATAGTGTGAGCTAGCAAGCAAACCTGTTGAAGCAGATAAACCCACATACATATATTCTTCAAACAGAGATGACAAATCAACGTGATAAGACAAGATTGGAATTTTGGGTTTCTTAGAAGTAGGCGAAATAGTTACATCGACAACATTTTGAAATGAATCGTAGTCGATCCAAACTTGGATTGGCTTTCCACCCTTAAGATTTAAATCTTGCTTTGAAGAATCAGAATCACCGGTGTAATATGCAGCAGCAGCGGATGCGTTAGACTTCAAGCTGCCGATATCAACACCAATATGGTTGTCATTGATGTCACCAAACTCAAAATCTTGAACCGTATCGAATTCAACAGCAAAAAGGTGATTTGTCAAGTTAACCACACTTGAATTGAGCAAGCCAAGATACTGACTTGGAAGAGCCTTTAGATCCTTTGTAGTTGCGATTGTGAAAGCAAGACCATGGCCTCCAAGTTTTGGATACTCTGGAACTATAATGAACACAAAAGAAGTGGAAAAGGACAAAGCTTTGCCATTGCTGGAATTCTTGAACTTGAATGGAGAAGGATAAAAAGCATGACCCAGTAATCTACTCGTTTCATTGGTTAAGCGAAGCATACCGTTTTTTTGAATCTCTGAAACCCCACTCAAAGTTATGTTGGTGGCAGCATCTTTGAATCCGGAATACAAGAATTCATTCAGCTGGTTTGAAACTGGGATTATTGAGAGAAAGATAAGAGCAGAGAAAAAATCAACAAGATAGCCCATGATAAGAAAAGATCAATACGCAGTACAGGAGGAAAGGAATAAACAGCGATAATGAGAGGATTTTTATAAGGAGAATTTACTTTGAAGAGTCGAATTTAAATATTATTTTCAATAGTATAAATATAAGTTTTTTAGTATATATAATTTAGGAAAATATTATTTGAGAAGTTAATTATATTAAAATGAAAAATATTGTATTTCTTCTTTAAAGAGTTTGATGCTATATTTCTTTTATGATTGTATTTAATTAGTTTATATTTTTTTATTGGGTACAATTCATTGATTTTGGTTTTTTTAGAAAATTTATAGAAAAACATTATTTTATTTTATTTAACATTATCTTTAAAGCATAAACAAGAAGAATTAAATTATTTTTTTCATTTTTAATTTAGCACTCATAGAGGTGCTGTGGTATGATTTTTACGAGGTTGGTGAGATACATAATATAAAGTGAGAGCAAGCATGGTGGGTCCTATTATTCTGAGAAAAAAAGAAAAAAAGTAGGCTACAGAGTAAAGACTTGGATGAAGGGTCTGTGACTCTGTGGTGGTTCTCCAGGTAAGCACGAACTAGCTAGCTAAGCATCGGCATCCTATCTTAGTATTTGTTTGACTGTATTTCAAAAATGATTTAAAAATAAATAAAAAAGATATTTTTATTTTTATTTTTTAAATTAAAAAACTAGTGTTTTTAAATTATTTTACATAAAAAAACAATTTGTATGGGCTCTCTCATGGATTTATTTAATTAAAGCTTCGGGTTTAGCGCAGACCAAGTTTGAACTATGTCGATTCCCACCTCACAAGAGGGGGACAGGACAGGCAGAGCGAGCTCTCGCTTTCTTATCTCCGTGGTCGTGACTCCATCCACTGATTATGGTGTTTATTTTTATTCCCTTGCCTTCACCACTGACTGACCTGTTGTTTCTCCATTTTCTAGCTAAACAGCAATGCATGTTATATTATTGATTTGTTTTTTATTCTATACATGTTCAAGTTTTTTCATTCAAATATTTAATTTAATTTATTTTATTACTATTTTTATATATTATATCAAAATTAGATTTTAAAAAAATATTATTTTAGTATACTTTTAAAAAAAATATTCAAACCTCTTGCTTTTTGAGTCACAAAGATCTTTTTCTTTTTAGAAATCACAATTTATTATATTTTATTTTGCTTCTATATATATACACATTAAGATTTCATTCAAATCAATCTAAATATAGATTAAGTTACTTACCTAGAAGAAGAAAAAGCCCCCTGTTTTAAGATGCCAAATTAGGGAATCAAGAAATTCAAACTTTATTATGGATTGAAGACTTATCTATGATGCTTCATTAGAGCTGTGAGCTATAATTTTATTATACTTTAGACGGAACCTAGCTATTGGCGGCGAGACAAAATATTTAATTTAATGAGTTAATTATTTATTTGTTATTGCGATTTATGCTTAAATTATAGAAAACCAAGTTAAAATGCATAAAATATTCTAATTTGATGAAATCAACTAATATAAACTAAACAATAAACAATTAAAAAGGTGATTTAATTCAGAGGGAGATTCAAGAGAATATAAAATATAGAGAGAAAAGGTTTTGATATCAATTTTAAAAACAGTGTTCCTTGAGGATAATTAAAGATGAATAATTGAGATATTGTTTTCTAATCCTATTTGTGATTACAAACAAATAAACCATGGAAAACAAGTTTTCTACATATCCTTACTTTTCAGTTAACCTAGCATTCGTGCATCAACTAACCTTGATCACACAATAATCTTCATAAAGCATGCAAAATTTAATTCCATGACAATATTAAAATTAAAATTTGGTGCAATTGATTAATTATAATTAAATATATAGGGTTTAATTTAATCAAGATTTAGTTTTCTAAGAAGCAAAGAATCAATCATGGGTTTTATATACTTTTGCTACTTATGTTAAGTAGCCATGAATTCTTCACAAATTAATCAATAACAAAATATTCAAAACCAAAAGCATATGTTGCGCTTCATATAGAATTTTAGTCTTTAATCATCAATTTTATTCATAATAGAATTTAAGAGATTTGTATATCACAATCAAATATAAAATAATCTAAAAGCATATTCCCTATGACAATTTATGTTCCAACAATACTTCATCCATGTCATTAAAAGATCCATAATAGTGTTTGTTGAATCTATTATAAGGCCTAAAACAAAATAGATTTAGGAGAAGTTCAAGACTTTAAGTTAAGAGGCTTGGGTTAAAAATGTCTAAATCTATCAATTTGGACCTTTATTTACTTTTCATATCATATCTGAAGCTACAAGAATATTTTGGATACAATTCTAATTATGACAAAATTAGACATTTATATATTTGTAACTATAAATGATAGGTCTGCTAACTCATTCAAACAAAAGAGGATAATATGTTTTAACTGGGTATAAAATCTGTTAGCAAATCATGAAAAAAAAATATTATTTTTTAAGAGTTATGGATTTCATTCACTACAATAAGTCCTTAATTCTATCAAAAACTTATGTGGCAAAACTTTACTTATTTATTTTACAATTATTTCATTTCTTAGAAGAAGAATTAATTGGTAAAAAAATAATTCTTATCTTAGAAGGCACCAAACTTTTGTTCACTAAGGATTTTTCAACAATTGTTTCTCTTGATTGTTTTTATTATCATATTTAGCAAAGGATGAAAAATATTCTTAGACTATTGCTTTATTTATTTCCATTAATTTAAACCTAATTGTAATTAGTTTGGACTTTATTTAAATTGGGTGCATGTCTAACCCATTAGTTTTAAGGTTTATGTATAAATGCTCTTATGTAAGAATTTTTACTTAGTAGATGAATTTTACCTTTAAATTGTTGTATATTGTGTGTTTATTTATTTTTATATGATTGAGTGGTTTTCATACTAAGTTCTTGGTTTAACTTGTAAACTCTTCGAAGTTACACTTCTCATTTGCATCTCATTATATATGTAGAGTAAAAGTAATTAGTTGCATATAACTTTGTTTCTCCAAGGTAAAGTTGTTGTCCACTTATAATTTTTTTTTTAAACCTCAAATTAACAATCTAAAAACAATTTCACATCAATGCTAACATCGTAAAACTCAAAACTAAGCTTGTTGTAAATTAAGAAATGAAAAAAATATTAATAAATACTGAAAACAATAATATCCCTCTTTATCTTCTCTGATGTTTTAAATGTCATCCCTCTTTTTTTAGAGATTAAGACTAAGTACATATTGAGATAAGGAGGTGAAGAAATGTCGTAGTTAATAATTATTTCCTAATAAAACTATGTTTAGGATTTCTTATACTAATCTAGCTCTAATAAATTGTTCATTGGCTTTAACCTTCTAGAAAGGCTTTTTGACTTTCATCATTTTAACATGAAAGATGAGTTGGAATCATATTTTGCTTTTATCGAAACTTGAACTACACGAAATTCCATCTTGAGCTTTAGTTATGGTGTATAGAGTACATAGTGGTCCAACCTAGGAGGTTTGCTCTTTCCAATCCTAATCCCATAAGAATTCCTTTTTCAAGGTGGATTATTAATGTAATTTCAATTATATTTATAATATACTAAAAATAAAAATAATAATTTTATATTGATTTCTTGTAAGTTGGGACCAATTTTTAATTTATTAATTTCAATTAGCAACGCCGAACCAACTAAAAACTAAACCAAATAAATTGATTACACAATAGTGATAGTACATCTAATTTAGGATATCAAAAATGGTAGTAGAGGCTGGTTTTGAAAAATAATCAAAATAATATTTTATTTTACAAAAATTATTTTTAATATGAACATTTCAAAATAAACTAAAAATCAAAATCAAAATCAAATTTTCATAAAAATCGGGTTGCATCAACTATCCATAACCGAACTTCGTGATGAGATAGTCAAATTTCATGATGAAATGACTGAACTATGTGAAATAGTTTTGCAAATGTAATTACATTGGGGGTGATACGGGTACTCCTCTCTTTACATCCCGTGGTCCCGACCAACCTCCTCCTCCTCCTTTAGCGCAACATCTATTTTACATTTATTGTATTTGAATTTTGAATGTTCAAAATTTAATAATTTGTAACAAATATCTTAATTTCAATTTAATTTAAGTTTGAATATATTTTGATTATAGATTTATTTTTCATATTATTAAAATTATATAAAAAAATCATTTTATTTTCTTATAAAAATAAATTATAAAATTACAGAATGAAATACCAGTCGGTATTTTTCAGAGATATAAAAAATTATGTGATTTATAGTTGATTTCGAAGTGATTTCAACAATCAAGCTAACAAAACAACCAACACAATTTTTTATTACTTGAGATCCTATTACTATAGAAATAGGAAGCAACTAAAACAAATAATTAAAATTAAAATTAAAAATCATAGAAGAAGGGAAAACAACTTGACAAGATTGCAAAAAATACTTGACAAAAAGCAAAAATAATTAAAATGTGGTTGATGTTATTAATTACAATAACAGTTGTTTTTTTTTAAAAAAAAATTGTTTGAAAATTCATTCAAATATTTTTCTTGTTTTTTAAATTTTAGTTTTTATATCAACACATCAAAACAGCTTTAAAATACCAAAATAAATTTTAAAAAAATCAAATTTTAAGAAAACAATGTTCAAAACACTAGGTACACCGCAGAGGTAACTGCGTCATCCCAATGACGACCGAATGTATTTGATCCAATCAACAAGGCGCGTGTTGTTTCTAGAATGTGCCGATTCTTTCTTTCAGCTACTCCATTTTGTTATGGCGTTTGACTACACGATGACTCATGGAGGAGACCAGTTCTTTGGAAATATTCATGAAAATCTCGATTCATATACTCTCCTCCATTGTGCGTTCGAAGAATACAGACCTTTGCTGAGTATTGATTCTGAATCATGGCATGAAATGCCTTAAATACACCAAATACTTCATCCTTGTGTTTCAACAAGTATAACCAAGTCATCCGCGTACAATCATCACCAAAAATCACAAACCATCATTATGCCGAGATAGTTGTAATAGGGGAAGGTCCCCACACATCAGAGTGAATTAGAATAAACGAAATATCACTTTTATTCATGCTAGTTGGAAAAGGTACACGGTGACTCTTGGCCAATATGCACGTTTCACATCTGAAATTTGAGTCATTCATAGTTGAAAATAACTGCTGAAATAAATGTTTCATATAGCTAAATGAAGGATGTCCCAACTGAGCGTGCCATAACCAAATCAATTCCTCACTTGCGCTAGATGTGTGACCGTACGCCATATGATCAGTAGCTCCTAAGGCCACTATCCAGTCTTCATTCTTTCCTGTGTTAGACACAAGTAATGCACTGCTTTTATTGCTGGGATCGTTACCTAACTCTTTTGGAAATACTATCGTGGCCCCTTGTGACTTAACAAGAGGAACGAGTGAAAGAGTGGCTTCTGGATTTATAGGGGCTGAATTCACCATGGTTGATCTTCCTATTCCACCATTGCCCTATTTCCATGCCTTGAGTTTTGTCCACCATTCGGGATAGCCATGTATTTTAATACATGTCTCACAGGTGTGTTTTGGGTTTCCACAGTGAGAGCATCCATTTTCCCTTCTTCCACATGGCCTTTCGTCTTTGCCGAGTTGAACTTCTCCCCAAGTCCAGAGGGGTTTCCAGTCTTTGCTACCTGCAATGTAAATTTGTTATGAGCACCGGTTCTCACCCCTCTAGAGATCATTGCAGCAACATCTGGAGTTCTTCCCCTGTTGGATAGCATCACAGCCTGCCTAATGTCTTCTCTCCGGACATGGGCATATGCATGTTCTACAGTTGGAAATGGTTTAAGTTGTAACACATCACTTTGATTTTATCAAGCCTGTCATCTAATCCATCAAGAAAGGTGTATACCCGATCTTCTTGCAAAAGAGTATTATATTTTTGTATGTCATGAACATAGTCCATCGGGTTTCGATGACGAAAATCAATTGTTTCATCTTATTCACCTGCCTTTTTAGATCATATACTTGGGATGTATCAATCCCATCAAAATAAGTTACAACAATTGAAACCCATACCTGTTTTGCTATAGGAAACCGAATGAAGTTGCTAACAAATGATGGGTTCATTGAGAAAATTAACCACCCTTTGACCACTGAGTTGTCTGTCCTCCATCTCCTAAACGCAGGGTCATTTGGTTCTGGTTATGGAAGATCACCATTTATGTATCCCAATTTGTCTTTTCCTGAGATGAACATCTCAACAATTTAGGACCATAAGGCATAATTAGTGCCATCGAGTTTTATACCAATCTGTGTTTCCTTAGTGTTGGTTTAAAAAATCCCAAGATTGAAAGAAATGTAACCTTTCACTCGCTAGCTTTTATTTTTGTTTTACAACCACAACAAAAAGAAGAGGAGAACATAAAAAAAATACAAAAAAAATTATTGGAAATCAATTACAATTGTATAATCTTCTTTTTGGTAACATGTCTTTTTATACTACTGAAGAGCAAGTTTATGAGCTTTTCACTCAAGCTGGAGAGATTAAGAAGATTATCATGGGTTTGGACAAGAATAGTAAAACGCCATATGGGTTTTTTTTATACTGTAAGTATTTGGTTTGTTTCTTGCGCATAGTTTTAATCTTTAATTACTATGTTTATGGACTTGAGAAGCTAGTCGTGGATATAGACTGGAAGATTGAAATCCCATGTGGGTTTTGTTTTCTCTTTAAGTTTATGTTTTGTTTCTTGAACTAAATTTCAATCTTTAATTAAAATATTTATGGGATAGCGAAGATGATTGCGGGATTAGACTAATAAATTAAGATAGTGGGTTTGGCTCTGCTCATTGCAAAGTTTGAATCTTGAAGAACTATGTTTGTTGATATAATTAACAAATTAGGGAGATGATTGTTGTTTTAGACAAGAGCACATAAACCCCTTGTGGCTTTCATTTATTTTAAGGGTATCTCTTGAATCCTTAACAAGGAATTTTATTTTTGAATTGTTGTTGTTACTGAGAAAATTAGGAAAACAAGAATGACCCCAAGTGGCTTTTGTTTTATTGTGTTTTCTCAATGAGGAAGATTGAGTTTTGAAGGACCGTTTTTGCTTAGGAAATTTTTTTCGTAGTTCTCTTTGTGTTTTTATGATAAATGACATTTGGTTTAGAACTTGTGCGAATGGTTATTTGTAACAAGTATAGATTATAGTTCATTTTTTGCACATTTGTATTATTAGATATTACGCCAGAGAAGACACTGAGATGCAGTGTAGTTCATAAGTGAACCATTCTTGATCATCATCCAATTCGAGTGGATTTTGATTGGGGTTTCAGGAAGGAAGGCAATTGGGTTGTGGTCGAAGTGGTGGACAGATGAGCATCTGCATTGGCCAGCATTTTGCTAAAGGCTTATCCTTCTATTGGCGTTGATTTTTTTGGTTTATTTTGTGTTTTTGAGGTGCGAGATGAATATCGGACAAACTATGATCCTGATATCCTTTAGCTTTGTGTTTGTGTGTATGTGATAAGAGACCACAATCAACAAGGACCATAAAACCAAATCCCAAGTATCTGGTATAGTGGACATCACAATAATATGCAGAGAAGGAGTAAGGGATGAGAAGATCACGCGGTTACTGGATCATGCAAAGTTGATTACTGGATCTCATATACACTATTGACAGATCAGGTGAATGTCAATCACAACAACCATCAACATGAAGGCAACCACAAAGGTCGATGCTTGACCGCTATTTATGATCGGCTTGTTTTAACTCACAAGTGCATGAGTGTGCGATGTAGCAATTAACTCGGTAAGATCGAGCTCATATCCACAGAGAGCTAGATTTAGAAATTAAGATAGGTAACAACAAAAATATTTTAGGAGAATAATGAATGGATTTGTTTTCTAAGATGAAAGAGAGTAAATAGATTTTAAATGACAAGAAAAGGTAAGTCTTGGTTCCAAATCAATTTTAATGGTGATTTATTGGTGAATCCTTCAACATATATAAGATAACTCAACCTAATATCAACGATGGTGATATTAGATCGGAAGATATTACAATGAAGTTTAAAAAAATGAAGATTGATTATTGCTTAAGAATAAACAAGTGTTTTCATATTAAGTAAGACATTGAATCAAACAATCTCTATACCAAAACTAAGTTTTGTTCATAAAAATTCAAGATTATAACATTACTTAAATGATTTCTAAAATTTCTTTGCAATAATAAAACATTCATGAAGAAAATGTGAAGATAGACATTAGGATTCATTCATATCTTAAAGAACTCACCTCAATCACCATCATCCTTGATTTGGATCCAAGAAAGAGATTAGCCAACCATAATTATATATAATAACACTCTAATAAACATGAAATAACTTGAATCAAACTGAAATAATAAGTATTACAACTAAAATAAAACTGAAATCTAAAACAAGAAGAGCAAAACACAATATCGGAAAATATTGCAAGACAAATCTGATGCTAACTTTGGATTGCAATTTAACCCTATTTATGAGCGTTTTCTGGAGAAGGCTATTAGACACATATTTATAGGCCTTTCCGTTAACTTTCCAGAACATTAAAAAACATATACTTTGGTTCTTGGAGTCAAAAGATATGACTGAAACGCCAAAAGGTATTCTGGAAAACTTATTATTTTGACAACTTGGAGAATATTATTGTGCCCGATTTGATGCTAACATTGGACTGCCATTTACCCCTTTTATGAGCATTTTATGGAGACGGCTATTAGCCACATATTTATAGCCTTTCTGTTATCTTTTCAGAACATTAAATACCATATAAGTTGGAGCTCGGATTCAAAAGTTATGACTGAAACGCTGAAAGGTGTTCTGGAAAACTTATTATTTTGGCAACTTGGAGAAGATTTTTGTGCCCGATTTTCTTCCTCATTTTTAGCTGAATCTTTCTTATTTTTTACCCAAGATGAAGTAACAATCTTCCCTCCAGCTTTCTATAGATTTCTCCTCCAATTCTTTGTTCCAAATTTCGACATTTAAATTTCCTGAAATAATTCATTTAAGCTCTAAATACTTGTTGAAACATTAAAAGAAATTTATTACTAAAAAGCACATCAATTATTATAAAATCCCAAATAAAAACAATAAATACATATGTAAAATAAGAGACATAACGATACTTTTGATGCACAATCACACGCCCCAACTTAGATTTTGCTAAACCTCAAGCAAAACAAAACATAAAACCTTTGAAATAAAAATAATAATAACCATAATTAGGTTCAACTCATCACACTTGAAGAACCTATCATGCAAACATTGGTATCTTCAATTTGGTGTATACACAATAGCGAATAAAGAAAAATAAACATACTCACTTTCTATAAATCAAATATCCATACAAAATTCTAAATTCAATCGTATTTATCATGCAACCAACATAATTAATTCATGCAAAAACTCGACTTGTAATCTTCCCTTCTTTCCACTACAAACAAGGTAGCAAACTAGAGAAATAACTATCTATCTCTATATATATATATATATTTTTTTTTTATGTGTGAACATCATTTGTTCTTTTTCTTTAAGTGGTCACTTCCCTTTTGACGCGAATACAAACATTTGTGATGAATGCACCCGGTTACTCATAAAGTCACAAACTTAAAGTGCTTTGCATACTCATATTTCAAGCTGCCGTTTGACGTAAAGATAAACATTTGTGATGAATACCCCTAGTTACTAAGCAACTCAAAACATTGGAGTAGGTAGAAATTTGCACACATCTATTTATTTAATTATTACTCTATTTACTTAAACCTTGTTTTGGACTAGATTAAAAGGGATGATCACAAGTAAAACATCACACTCATCTTTTATGCATGATCACACAACTCACACAATTTTTTAAGGAAAGATGTACTTCAATAATCTTAAAGAAAAACAAAATATTTTATCTTGTTTTATAAGATATTATCTATCCCAAAATTAAAGCATGCAATGTTCAATACAATAATGAATCCAAAAATGTAATGCTGATCCTAATTAAGTCTCACTCACATACAAATGCATTTTTTTCCTTTCAAACAAGCATGGCCATCTCAAGCATTCAACACAATCAAATATCCAAAATTAAGTTTTACATTATCCTTAATGTAAAAAAAAGAAGAAGAAAAGATAAAAATAAAGATTAGAAAACTGTTACTCCCTTTTTTTTTCAAGGATGAATGTCTTATTGAATTGGACTTGAGTTGACTTCTTACTTGAGCTTTTTTTTTTCTTCTTCTTCTTCTTTTT